>JAXGGS010257513.1:0-14936 GCA_035585475.1 Armandia brevis | reverse complement strand
GTACAATTTATAATCTATATCTCACAATGGGGCTGCCCGTAACAAGATCATTTTATAACCCGGGAACCAGCGGGGATAGATAATCTACCTCAGGTAATTAAATCGTCCAGGGACTTCTAATATGCTCGAGCTTTGAGTGGACAAGATGGTGAAACTGTCTCCGTTTTCATGGCAATACATGACATTAATTTTTTGTAAACAATGTTTCTGAAAGGTTTCACCATGATAGAAATTTGAGATTGCCATCCAGTATGGGCATTCATCAGGTTTTTAATTATACTCAATTCCTTCTTTTCACACTTTTCTGCATCATATATCAACTATGATCAAATTGAAACTTTTAAACACATCATCTCTTTTTTACCAAACGAATACTCATCTAATTTCGCCGTTGTAGGAGTACATGTATACACGCCCCGGTACACTTATTGGCAATGTTCATATTATTTCTCGCCAGCTCCTTACGCCATTGGGAAGGGTTAGCAAATAATTGCCAAAATGTCCTCCTCATATTTTTTTATTGATACAAGCTGAAAGGCCTGAAATAAGAATCAAAATTGACAGCGTGAGAACCAATTTCATTTTCATTATACTGAATCGCAAAATTATTAAACTTCATTATAAGGTCTGATCTATTAGACTCACAGACATGGATCTAATAATTCCATCAGCATATAAGGGATTTATTTGGTCCCTAGATATTTCTCAGCATAAATCTAGCATGTATATACTCAGCCATAATAAATATGAGGCTATATACAGTTGTTTAATCTACTTAAAATTCTCTTCGGACCCTTAGTTAGTAATATATATATTGTTATTGTTTGTATTTTGCTCTGAAGAACCAAGGGGATATGTATGTTTATGTAGTTTGTGCGCACACATTTTGTTCAAGCGCCACGTATGTCCCTGAAATCAGTCAAAGGTTGGAACACAAGGCGGGTAAATTCATTATTAAACCAGACTCTGCTTTAGTGTGTCCTCGAAGATCACGCCTCAGGCGAGACATCTTTTACGTCTCTATTAGAATATTTATTTTCCGTCATAAGAGGCCAATATAGAGCGTATATAGCCTTGTTATGGTCCAAATTACACAAAATTTGAGTTGCTGATCATCAAACTTTTACTCGGGTGTTAAGAAATGGTGATTGGCCCGTACTTTAGCGGTCAAGTACCCCCTTTATTTTGCACTGATATTACTGCAGGACCGAGTTTAATACAGAATATTTTTCTTTTCTTGAATATTCCGGTGCATTTATTTTTCCATGGCATTTTAGCCGCTATAACGCAGGATCGCATATCTTTTACCGATTACTTGTGTTACAATTGATAATCATACGGTCTTAAAATTCTATCATAGCATTTTATATTTGATTTATAGGGAAGCACAATATATTTACCTTCAGGTTTCTGTAGAGAAAGTATTGATCATAATTGTTTTTGCCTTATTTTTCCCTATGAATAACATTTTCAATAATTCAAAGAGTTTTGAAAAGTTAATCTTTGATAATCTCCAGTATTTTGTGTGCTCACAAGGACAAGTGTCATTTTGGAGTTCGACATTTTTCTTTTTAAGCCACCGCCCCGACACAATAAATCAAATCATACAAAATTACCCTAAACTCAAGGTTAGCTCAGCTCATCCTTTCATGCACTAATCACCATCCTCTGTTTGTTGTCCACACAGGCCGACTATGATTAAATATGGCATCGATAACATACGAGAACTGTTCGGACCGAGAGTTAACCTCAAGATGATATACGACAACCCAATATGTCGTCTGGAAAAGTAAGTCTCACTGTCTGGCGTGTTATCAAATTTGTCGTAAATATGAGCTGTAGCCGCCCTCGGATAGAAATAACTGTGTAAAGTCCCTGATTGAGTTAACTCACGTCACATTTACTTTATCTCACAGAGACAGCGCAGGCTCGAGTAAAAGCTCTAGTTCCGGCCCGGTCGATACTGAGACGTCAGTTCGCGCGGACACCGAGACGTGTGGCCCGTACCTGACGGAACAAGGCGTCAAGTCACTAGACAACCTCCTCAACTCCACTAGCTATGTGAGGGGATACCAACCGTCTCAGGCGGACACGGCTGCTTTCCGGGCTCTCTCCGGGGCTCCTAATCCCCGATACTCGCACGTGGCTCGCTGGTACATACATATGACGTCATACGGCAAGGACGTCAGTTATTTCCCCGGAGCCCCCGTCTCTGTCGCTGAGCTGGGACTCGACACTGACGGTTCGCCATCTAAGGGCACCGATATTTCTAAAGATGCTGGTGGTGACGACGATGACTTCGAGTTGTTCGGTTCCGACGACGAAGACGCCGAGGCGGCAGAAAAGCTTAAACAGGAGCGACTCGCCGCGTATGCCGCGAAAAAATCGAAAAAGCCAGCGCTCGTGGCTAAAAGTAATATCATCTGGGACGTCAAACCATGGGACGACGAGACGGATATGAAAAAGGTAGAGGAAAGCGTAAGATCTGTAAAGTCAGACGGTCTGCTCTGGGGAACGTCGAAACTTGTGCCGTTAGCATACGGCATCAAAAAGCTGCAGATAACATGCGTAGTTGAAGATGATAAGGTCGGCACCGACTTCTTAGAAGAAGAAATACTTAAGTTTGAAGATTATATCCAGAGTGTTGATATCGCTGCCTTCAACAAAATTTAAAAATAACATACAACGTTTAAATGGTAATATATATGACCTCTTGGTTCAGTAGAAACCGTATGAAATTTAATTAAATAACGGATGCATCAATAACTATACATCGTAATTATTTAACGGATAAGATTATAAAAGTATCGTTCGAGTTAATGAGGCAGCGATTGGCATTTGTGACTAAACCTTTTCCAATTAAAGTTTGAGGTCCCTTTGAATTCCATGTATCTATTTGTGTACAATCTTCAATTAACAGAGATATTCCTATTAATTTACTACTTAAATTTTGACCTTCTAGGACTATTGAATTTTGATCTAGACACCTACGTTTGCCTAAAGCCGAAAATAAATAGATTATTTTTAAAGATATCACCTTTGCCATAATGAGTAGACATTTTGGCTTGACTAATGGATGTATCATCAATTTTAAAGTGGCATGTCAATCATATTACGCAAATGTCTCACTTACTGGCGCAAAAGGGTGTTAGTTTTCACATACTTGAATTGGCGTTTTTAAAACTTTGTTTGGCCTTCTCAGTTTTATTGCCTTATTATTATTCCCCAACTGACAAGTACTGTCAATATGTCAAATGTGAATCACCGTTGCAATCCATTACTTTCATTAAGATCGAGCTTATAATAAATGAATTAATTTATCCCATCTCAGTTTCCATTTTGTGTTGAAAATGAAATGCAATTGCTGCACGATCGAAATTTTAATCATTTCACTTATGAATTCTTATAAACTGCTTCTTTTGTAGAAATATCGTTCTAGTGATGCTTGGACGTATGCGTCACCCAATTTGACCTATCGCATGTGAAAATGGCAAACATCCCTAGCCTTCGGTCATCGCGGGCCTCATGATATCAAATCAGCTATAAGTGGACAGTCAATTTACAAGAGGCAACCTAAACATGTCAATTTTAGATGCGCTCTAACCCCGGGCCTCATTACTTCCATACGTGAGACGTTTTTCATCATCGCCGCTTCATTAAAAGTCTATGAAAGCTACACAGGTCACTGATGAGGAACATTAACATATGCCCCCTGCCGTATCCTCCCCTGCTCCCTTGCGCCATCAACTGCCAAATTGTTACTCGTAAAGCGACTAACGAGAAGAGGAGTAGTTGGACTGTCGAGGCTCTATGATATATTCTGGCCAATTATAGAATTAGACGGTATAAGTTTATCATAAAAAGCGATATTTATATGTCATGGTCAGCGAGCCGGGGAAGGATCCTGATGTTTAGGAGGGTTATCCTCATGGGCCATTCGTGTAGTAATAAGCAATTATTTTACATGACATTTTCAACATTTGACGTGTTAGCGATCACCGCATAAAAGGACCGAATTACAGTCTCACTACAAAATGCACATTGTGATAAACGTCAGTATTTTCTGACCGTTGAATTCTGGTCGTAATTACGAAAGATCGTGGGATTTTCATCAGCGGAATATTTCAGCTCACTTGAATCCAAGATATCAGGCTCATACTTTGGCACAGTTATTCTTTCAATATAATAATAGACGATGTCAATCTTTTGTGTTCACTTACCGGTAGCTCGTTTGTGTGCCGGTAATTTGAAGTACCGGGGATTCATATCATGCTTGCCGCTAGTCATTCTAAATTTTACACGTGATATACCCGTTATTACATGCAAAATTTAAGTTTTGCCCAGAAAATGCTTTTGCCTAATGAGCAAACATCAAAATGCAATACCCGTTTTCTGAAAATGATTAATCAACTTTAAACGTACGACTAAATCGACTTTTGTGGACTACCGCTACAACAGAACCTTATTGTTCTTAATAATCATCACGGCCTACGTAGGAATATTATCACATGTCATATCATTCTGTAATATAAAGTTGTCATTTTTGGGGGAAAGAGCTCTCTTGTGAAGAGTTGGTAGGAATCTTAAGCAATAACAATTCTGTAGATCTACTGTGGTCAAAGAATAAACGTTATCTGCCTACATTAAATTTATAGGATAGCGGCATACTGCTGTCAACATATCACCAAACTGAGTGGGAGGCGATCATAAGAAATTTACGAAAGTAATATTGCTTTGCCGTTTTTGTTTGTGTGCATCTAACACTACGGTGATCGCTTATGTGACGTTGTATCTCGTCAATACGCCTCCCTTAACTCCCATTCGGACGGATAATTGCTATGACTAAAGAGACAAGTACCGGTAGGCACATGTAGATTACACGTGTAATGCAATTGGTACAGCCTTAAACCGAATAACAGAGTGGTATCCAAACTATTTTGAACGGTTAACAAAGTTTTATTTTCGCCTTAAAGTACATAATTGATACTTTTACTAATATTTAGTCAAGCCACTTAGACGGCTTAACTAGTCGGAGTGAAACTTGACCGAAGTCAAATCAATGTTGATAAAAAAGTCCTTTCGCCGCAATCTCAATTATACTTGTTAATTAAAGATTGACTATCTTGCCTTAATTGTCAAAGCTCCTGATTACTTATTGAAAACTACAAACATGTAATATATATTAATAGTATAAGTTATAATTAGTTAGATACCAACGGACCGTTTGCAACAGTAACGCACTTCTTCAAGAACTAAAGGAATAAATAACTACAAGTACCGACAAACTGTGTTAAGCGGGTTAACCTGCATACATGAATACAGAAGAGCAGAATCATAAATACCACAGCACTTTACATTAGAACCCAAATAGTAAATTTACATGCCAGACGTACACTCCCGCATTGAATTAACTGGCAGGTTTAATCGTTGCGTTGATGACGCTCTGTACAGCTTTAGTGACCGGCTTTGTTAGATGATCGGTGGCGTTCTTAACCACCACCTGAGCTACTGTCGTCAGTTCCGGATTCTCAGGAACAGGAGGTACATGGAAGAAATACAACTGAAAAGGAAACATAAGCATATGTCAGTGGAAATATAATAGAATCAAAGCATAAAACTTAAAACTGCCGAATATGGGTTGGTAACATAAAGGCAAACAACATACTTGGCTACCCATCTTTATTTAATTACTATAACTTGTCGAAACGTAAGACACTCCAATATTCAACTATTTGATAGGAGCAATACATAAATGTATCATTTTTAACGGCCCGGCACAGGTATGAGTCAAGCGAAGCTTTGTTCATAATCGTGATTTTTTGTTTATATTAAGACATTTAATGGCCACATAGGTTACATTGAGGAAAACAAATCACATATAATATATAAAGACACGTTGTTTAGTCACTAAACATTTACTTAGTTTAAGGGCAAACGTCACGTTTACTGGTAAAAAAAACCTTCATTGTTAAACCTGAGCCATTTTTTAAGATACAAAAATATACACCGGACTATTGTAAATATAAACAACAAAAATAGGCTGACATGAGCAAGTGTCATCTTACCTTAAAACCTACAGCAAGGGCGCCATGGAACAAGACAACTAACGCCATTACTAGTATAGCAATCTGAAAATAAATTTTAATCATAAAATTCTATGCAGAAATCTACACAATGAAGAGAGAAAAATGTTATTCGAAGAAGGTGTTTTTAGTTACGTATAACGATAGCCGTGCCTTCTATGGTCTATAGATAGAATATGTTGGAACCTGGCGACAAGAGTTTAAGATAAGCCTCCACAAATTTGAGTAGATGCATATGGACCGAAGACACAATGTACGAAGGGACTAGCGCCGGGTAACTTTATGCAGATGTGATGAGGGTGACAACAGCAGCTGTTCGGCTTCAAGGCCCTACCTTTTTATCGTCGTCGCGAACCGCCGGCCAGAAGACTAGAATCAGCACTGATCCTGACAGGATCATCCCTAAAAGCACCAGAATCCATTGTAACCACGACACCTGAATCACCCACAGGATCTGAAAGACAAGACTCGGTAAGGACTCATCTGACAGCTGCTATAATTTACCGCTTCTGAAACTGTATGGGCAGACCGCAAGCGGTTAATATGGTGACGGGCTTCTCGATTGCTAAGGTCCATGAGTACTAGTTGTGAATAGGTGAAGCATTTCGACAGCGAAATTGCACTTGTACCGGTAAACGATTGAATATGCGACACTTTCGATTTTGCGGTTTAAAGATTAAAATGCGAATAAAAGTTACGATCAAATACTGATAACGAAAAATGACTAATATTTTCAACATGTATACAAATATATACTGGGGTTCTCTTTGCTATACATACCGAAATTGGAATGTAGATGGCAAGGGAATAACCATAAACGCAGATCATCTCTGAGTAAGCGTATCCAGCTTGGCTGCCTCTCCACCATAACAAAGCGTATAACAGAGTAGGAATCACCCACCAATAACCATAAATAGCTGTGGCAGCATAAGTTACTGAAAAGCGTAATAATAAATGTACCAACACGATATGAGGTATTCATTTAGTTGAACTTCAGTATACATATATATATATATATATACATGCATCAATGTAATTACACATGTATGCAAAAATACATTTAAGACAACGACTGGTTGGCTCGAGAGTCGAGATTTAAATGGAATTTACCTTTATTAAAATCATATCGCCACTCGTAATCTTCTCCGCCAAATGAGAGATAATTGGCCATATTTCCAGCTATCGCGGTGGTGAACACAAGGGTGGTGCAAATCCAAAACGGACCTGAAATCAAAAAGTATATTCTTAGCATTGACTCACACCGCTACTTAATAATAGATCAGACCTGTTCATTTATAGTCGCGGTTGTGTTACCATCTGTTGTGTTACGTGTACTTAAATGGCGATTAGGAGAAATTGTACTACTACTGCATGAACCAAACTGATCATGGCCGAAGCTTATATATGTTAAGTAGTTTACGAAACAATTATATGTCGTACCGTACAGGTCTGGATTGGGCCTTATTTTGGTCTGCAAATAATTGAGTTTGGGATTGGGGTACATTGATCCAAGTATTCTGTGAAGAACTTGATAAGTTTCGACGTCGAAGTAAGCCTGGTAGTAGTCAAAGGTCCAAAATGATGGCTGCTTTTTGTCTCCTTGGAGAAGCTAATGAAAAAACAAACCGATAAGATAAAAGATAAAATAAACCACACGGTATATGTCGATACTATTTATGGCGCATACCTAATAGCGATAGTTTTCAACGGCAGTGTTTCTTTTTATTATCAGCAATCAACGTGAGATAATCACAGGTTAAATAAACAAATAAATTAGCAAATTTACAGGCCGGTGATTTTATTTAGTTCGGTCAGCTCTTAATAATATAACTAAAATTATAACAGTACTAGAACATTTGAATACTGTACATGTAACTACATGTACGTGTATATGCAGAGTATTCAATCTTAATTTGACAATCACTGTGGCGCATTCGACAGTACATTAAACAATTAATAATAAGTTGATGTAACGGTCAATTGATTCTTGGCTGCCAATACAATACCTAGATATTTTAAGTACCCTGGTATCAATGTATTCTAATATTAAAAATGGAAAAATGAGATGGTCTAATCTCACCCCGAAGAAAAAAGAATTTGATTTCTGAAAAATGTAACTATAAATAAACTATGATCCTGGTTAATGAGATAAATTGCTTCACCTAATTCAACTAAATGCACATTAATCTTCTTTAGGACGTTAAGATGGAAAATAACAAATCTTGAGAACGATAACATGGTTATTTGCTAACGCAACAAATGCAAATTAAAATATTCATTGAAAATACCACCTCACGGGTCTCATCTTTCTGTCTGTGGAATCGCCTATTAAGGGCCGATCCGTGAAACTATGTTTAGCAAGAGAGAGTGAGCGACTTCACAAGTTCAACAGAAGTAATGGAACTACCATTACATGCAGTTTACCAGGCGTTTTGTGGCGCAAGCTATTTTGCTTAACGTTGTTTATGAAGTTAATATCACTATGGTTCTCAGTTAATATACTTTGTACTAAATGCAGTGTATGTCATTCAGAATATTTAAACTTGATTCCCGGCGAGTGTGGGTATCTTTAATACAATGTTGACAAAAATTACAGATACATGTACGAGAAACATGCATGTTTTCTAAGAAAAGGTGTATTGTGAATATCATTTGTAATCAGACAGCATAGGGTGCTTACGAAGAATAGAAGAAACAAGTTCGCAATCAATAAATATCACTTGATCGCCCGTCCATGATTATACAGTTGAAATGATGCAACAACTTACAGTGTTCTTGTCCTCATCTTCCGAGTCATTATCGGCAGGGAAGTTTGTAAATGTATGAGTCTGTACTTTTGCAGGTGTGCTTTCTTTTTCTATGGGGGCTTCTTTAAAAGCATCCGAGCTGCTATGAGGGATATCTGGAGAAAATATATGGTTAAAGTATTTTGTTTTAATTCAATTAGGAAAGCCCATTACCATTCCTAATCCATGTGGTCAGTTTATAGCCTGTGACGTTTTCTACATTGGTATCGACTTAAATATTTGTTACTGTGTTTAGCAGTGTTAATCTATAAGCAGGAACCACAACCACGGTAGTCCCAAACGTGATATATGCAGTAATATCAGTACAAATTAAATACTTTTAGCAGGATGCTTACCTTGGAACTGAAGCTGCTCCGTTAATGGAGAGCTGTCCTGAAATATAAATTAAAAAAAATATGAAACATTAATAGAGGCATGTAAATCCCATAAGAGTCGATGTCATGACCAATGTCCGTCAACTTTACCGATGGAGTATATCATGTGGACGGACCACACTGACTAAACCTTGAATCATTTGAATGTCCGACAACTCGACAATCAAAGAGCTCGGGCAGTATTACAAATTGTAGTAAATTGTATCAATAGCAGCTGATCAATAGCATATACATGTAGATCCACATTTCTGGGTGATAAAGAACAGATTTCCACACTTTAAATTGCTACTTCTTTCTGGAATAGTTCGCCTTTTTTTATATCATTATGTTGATGGCTTTCTTGATCGAGGTCGGCGCAAATGTGAAAACTATAGAAAACTCTCCAGCTACTCTCTAAATTAAACATTGATAAAGTCATCTCTAACTATCAAAAAGAGATTCACGGAGAACGGTCCTTGTGTAGCTATAGTATACAGTCACATTATTACAGTGCGCTACAACTATATGATGGAAGTTGCATATTCACTGCAATCATAAATCAAAACCATGAACCATCTGATATAGACCGTGACAATGGATCAAAGTTGGCAACAGCGCTACAAATAGTGGAGTCTTAAGTTCTTTTCAGACTGACGTGTACTGTTCAAAGAAGCTCAGTGTAGGAAAGTGCCAAAAACACATGTTTGTGAGATCATTTCCCGATGACTGAACGGAAGCAGGCATGTAATATGTCCCTCTTATAGCGAAATGTATTGTCGCTTGTGTTCTAAACAACTAACTATCAAATCCATTTACAGATTAAGAGCATAAGTGAAAAATATACCGAGTCAAGATCGACCACCGTGTCAGCAGCCGCCATGTTTGTTGATAATGATACGGCAGTAATACGGCAGTAAAAAAAAGAAATAGGCCAGACTCAAACCCATTGATTCATGCAATTCTTCTTTAAACATTTTTATCGTAACTTAAATAATATATCAATTTGATTTTTTATGACGTGTCCTTGTTCAAAAGACTTATGAAACACTAATTATTTTCTGCAACCATCCGGAAGTAACCTCAAATTGGGGGTCAAGCTTACACAAGGTTCAGAAATCCGACGTTCATCCTGCACAGCTCTTATAGTTTCATAAACTTGCCTGTAACCGCGAGGGCAATACAGCTTTCTGTTCCGATTAGAAGGACATCCAACAATTCTTCAAAACCATCATGGCTGTAAGACAGCTTTTGCGGCCAGCCAAGGCTGGGCTTCAACGTTTCTTTACGCGACAAATGGGATCGGGTAAGTTATGAATTAAATGTTCAACAACGAATGTCTTCAGTCTGGCGTGTCGGAATCGCGTTATTCTTTTCTATTAGGAGGCCCAGTGAGGGTGCTGAATGAGTATCTCGCAAACTAGCTTAAGTTGAATCTGGACTTCAGCACCTTAAATAAAAACTTTTCCACTTATTTGTGTCACCTTGAAGGTGTGCGCTATGTCTGTTGTCCCATTGGCTGGCAGCCTAATCAGCCTTGACCCCATCTTGGCAACAAAATTGTGAACATGTTCATGTAATCCTCTTCTGAATCACTAAATTCTTTTTGTCACTGCTATATCCAACTCTTGATATTGTCATGCATACGTCAATTCCGAAGAGCATCTTCCACTGCCAATGATAGGTTGTAAAATACTGTACGAAATTACTATATATGTAACGATTCGAGGGGGGCGGTCTGATTGGAACCTTATATCAGTTCTTCGTTCTCCTGCCTCTGAATGAGCCGGTGGCCCCAAATCAAAAAATCAACCGTGCAGGTGGAGATTTGACATGGCTTTCTAATACATCCCACCATTTTGCTATCCTTTTCTGAAAAATATAGTATTCGTATCTACATCTTCTTTGTATGCGGCTTATTCATTAACAATATTTATAAGTCCACACATTCCACTAAAATAGTAACATTAAGACATGATGACCATTTTGCTATCCTTTTCTGACAAATATAGTATTCGTATCTACATCTGCTTTATATGCGGCTTATTCATTAACAATATTCATAAGTCTACACATTCCACTAAAATAGTGATTCTATGCCTCATTCTGATATGAAGACGTATGATATCACCCAGATACATATGCGCTAGACTTGTAAAAAATGGTTTGATACATGTGGCTTAATAAATTTCATTTCTTCGTAGCCTCGAGTTACAGCAAATTCGACTGGCAGGATGCTTTCAACCTTGATAGTCAATTGACAGAAGATGAAATTATTTTGAGGGACCAGTTCAAACAATACTGTCAAGAAAAGCTAATGCCAAGGATAGTTGAAGCAAACAGACATGAAAGTAAGAGCTCGTCGAGTCTCCAATCACATATTCATTTATAAACTGTATATGCGTCTTCAAGAAATGTGTTCTGATCCGACACGTTTCATACAAAAGATCTGTATACTATGATCATTAACAATAAATCTTTTCTGCCAGTATACAACCCAGATGTCATTCCTGAAATGGGCGAACTAGGAATACTTGGCCCAACGATTCAAGGTTACGGGTGTGCTGGCACAACCTATGTTGGATATGGTCTACTTACGAGGGAGCTCGAGAGGTTGGTATTTCATATGTAATAGCCTGACATGGATCCGGTAATCATTCATGTGTGACTGCAATGCTTTTACATACATGTATTTATGTGTACTACTTATTGATTTCAGAGTTGATAGTGCCTATAGATCATCAATGAGTGTGCAGTCCTCGCTGGTAATGTTTCCCATACATGATTATGGAACACAAGAACAAAGAGACAAATACTTGCCTAAACTTGGTAAAACTTTTTGGATGCTTTCGAAACTTCCGAGTTTGTACCCTCTTGTCCTCTTTCTTAATCTATTAATGTACAATGTATCACATTGTATGCCATCTTTTTTGTAGCTAAAGGAGAATTAATTGGTGCTTTCGGTCTCACTGAACCAAATCACGGCAGTGACCCAGGTAGCATGGAAACAAATGCTAAATACAATCCGTCCTCTAAAACCTACCTCCTCAATGGCTCAAAATCATGGTACGTATGGACAACTTTTGGCATCGAAAAGAAAGCTATTGACTACATGTATTATAAAAAGTATTATACTAAGTACCAGTAGTCGTATATGTAAAACCAATACATGGTGCCACACATTTTTCAGAAGTGCATTGCATATACATGTAAATCATACGGTATTCCTTGTCTTTCAGGATCACAAATTCCCCGGTGGCGGATGTATTCATCGTATGGGCTAAGTCGGATGCTCATGACAACAAAATAAAGGGATTCATACTGGAGAAGGGAATGAAAGGGTTAAGTACTCCCAAGATTGAGGGCAAATTCTCTCTCCGAGCCAGCATTACCGGTCAAATCGTGATGGAAGACGTGGAAATACCGGAAGAAAATCTCCTCCCTAATGTGGAAGGCCTTGGTGTAAGAACTTATGTTAATCACCAATTTCTAGCATTTTCACATTACTGAGATCGTGCATTCCTTAATTAAATTGCTTTCTTAGGGACCCTTCGGTTGTCTGAACAATGCCAGGTTCGGAATCGCATGGGGAACGCTTGGTGCAGCTGAACATTGCTTAGAAGTGGCGAGACAATACACACTTGACAGGTAAATATCCACCGATTTCATCTTTAAAAATACATGATGTCTTCCGTTATCGAGATTTTTAATGTGCAGCGTCCGTCTCCCCCACAGAATCCAATTTAGACGTCCCTTAGCGAATAACCAGTTAATGCAGAAGAAGATGGCTGATATGTTAACTGAAATATCTCTTGGTTTGCAATCTTGCTTACAAGTTGGCAGATTAAAGGACCAGGGAAAGTAAGTAAAAAGTGGTCCGTCTAAATAAACACGTGAAAAGTAATGATGTTTCATTGAGGTGTTCCTTCCTCTCACACAAACTGATTTGAGACCTCTCTTCTGTAGAGCCGCGCCAGAGATGATCTCTATGATTAAGAGGAACTCCTGTGGTAAGTCTCTAGACATCGCCAGGACTGCGCGTGATATGTTAGGTGGTAACGGGATATGTGACGAGTACCATATCATCAGACATTGCATGAACTTGGAGGCCGTCAATACTTATGAGGGTAAGCTTACTTTGTAATAAATGCACCGCAAATCAATGGGATTATGTTTTAACAACAGGTTTTTTTTAGACATTGGTAAATCGTATGCTTTCTTCTTTTTTTAGGAACCCATGATATCCACGCATTGATCCTGGGAAGAGCTATCACTGGCCTGCAAGCTTTCACATAAAATATATTATTGTTACTTTATAGTAAACTTACGTTACAGCTGCTATCAGTATTTACTAAATTTTAATTGAGACAGTTTGTGAATGACTGAAACTGTTAATATATCATGTTCGTTTAAGGTCGTTGATTTATCTAGCTTCTGGGTGATCTGCATGCTTTTAAAGTGCAATTATTTCACTTTATCGATGAGTGTAAGGCCACATTAATAAGTAATTTGGGCTAGAAATCTCATTGTCATCATTGCATATTTTACAATATGTTGATAATTGATACGTTTAGATATTACGGTTATTGAGTTACTGAATAACAGTACTAATGTTACTAGAAATTTTAATGCAGCACGAGGATGACCGCTTGAAATGTAAAGTTGTTTAACACCTGTGATGCGTGAATAAAGGCTATTTTCTTTATCTACATCTTCATTTACTTTTCAACTGCCACGAGCGTTATCTTCTCCCAATTAATCAAACTACTATAGCAAAGTAATGTATCATGCGTCAGACCACATGCTACAGCAATACCCGAACAAGTACCTGTCAAAAGTACCTGCCCAGGCTTGCCCATGACAAAAACCGGTTAGCGGGATTATTTTAAAAGTATACTACTTAAGCTGTGCAATTAGTTTTAGTATTTTCTTGAGATCGGTCAATTTTTCTGGCAAAGATAAGATTTCAATTTGCAGGATCCCACCCTCGAATAATTTTTTCTACATCGCATTTACTGGTTCGATAAGCAAACTGAAGTTTAGCGAATCCCATATAAAACAAACCGAGCGGTTTATAAATTTATCAATTAAGTAAAGGTCCATGGATTCCTGAGGTAACTGTTGTAAACAACTTTATTTTAGCTATTTACTGGCCCTTTCAGCGTGTTTTACTGGTCAAATCAGTTTCGCTGAAGTCATTGTACACGTTAGACAATTTAATTATAGGTAATTTAACCCTTGATCAACTTGCATTTTCTAGGTACAAAACATGTGAGTGATAATTGAGGTTGTGAGCCTGGATTCCATGTAAACAATCTTCTATTAAGGCGACACAAAGTCGTAATCAAGCTAACCATGGCTTCGAAGTGAGTTGAACATTACATTACATTGTAACACATTTTAGACAGATATGCGTGTACTCTTTTCGAATGTAAAGTGGCTTCTTCAATAGAATGTTCAATCGTGTAATTTGTAATCTCTAGCACGATAAGAGACCGGATTCGAGCAAGAAGAGCTCAGATGAAGGAGACCACAGTAAACACCATGGTAGAAAGTGACTCAGACACCCCCAGAAGAGCACAAGATGATACTTGGGTATGTCGTGCAAGTTACTTGATCTTATCACGAATCATTTAATATATAACTGCATTTAACTTGATAATGTTTTTGCGAATTATCTTGTACGATATCTCATG
>JAXGGS010257402.1:0-14067 GCA_035585475.1 Armandia brevis | reverse complement strand
ATGCCTGGTTATAACTACAGTATGTCACTGTTATAACTGCACACGCAATATTATCACATCCTACAACTGAGGGGACATGTACAACAATGCCTGGTTATAACTACAGTATGTCACTGTTATAACTGCACACGCAATATTATCACATCCTACAACTGAGGGGACAGGTACAACAAGGGCTGGTTATATCTACAGTATGTCACTGTTATAACTGCACACGCAATATTATCACATCCTACAATTGAGGGGACAGGTACAACAAGGGCTGGTTATATCTACAGTATGTCACCGTTATAACTACAGACGCAATATTATCACATTCTACAACTGATTGGATATCACCATTATAGCGCGGTTTGATACAACGCAGAATATAACGTGGGTCTTTTGATACAGTGCAGAATGTAACGTGGAACTTTTGATACAGTGCAGAATGTAACGTGGAACTTTTGAAACAGTGCAGAATATAACGTGGGTCTATCGTCGCCCGATGAAGTGTTTCTGGTGTTCTCTATAACACGCGCCCAAGGGCAACCATAGGAATGCATGGTAGCTAGCTATAACGCGGTTTAAAAGTCTTGTCTACTGGTACCGGCGTTATAACGGTCACTGACTGTCCACACACTAATCATATCCCAGACCCTGGCTATCTGAGAGTGCTCGGGGCTCGTGTATTTACACAACATGATTACATTACACACGCAGATATTGTGATATTATTCATTAGTTTGATGATAACCTGTCTGGACCAGGTACAGGTAACATGTACAGGTAGATGTTTGATGAGTGTGACGTGTGTATCTGGACACTCACACCTGTTACATGTGATGGTTTCCGGGGTTGTGATGCAGGGGATTAACATTTAACATACACGGATGGCACACACTTCGTTTAAGGAGAAATCGCACCGATATCCCACTGATGTCCCTCGCGTCGCGTGACAAATCAATCCAATCTCACCCCCCTTTGATCCCTGATCCTCTCCTTTGATCCCTGATCCCCTCCATTGATCTGCGCTGACCGACCCTCCCGTTAATCCCCCCCCCCCACGCACACACCCCTCATCCCCCTCTCAAATATTGATCAATGACTGCCCTCGGCGACCCCCAGACCTCTGATTCCACCGACCGCCACCGGTAATTAATTGATCCTACTATGTCTGTGTTTGAGCAAAGCTTGACCGAGACCGATTTAACATCGACATCGTGTCCACTGTTTAAAGATTTACACGATGTAATATCCTGTATGACTCCCGCTGCTAACGAACATCCTTTTGTCTGTCACTTCTGTCTCTTATCGAATTCCGCCTTTATGTGTCGTCAGCCATTATATGTAAATTATTATGCATTATAATGAAATGGTTTACATTCACAATAGCAATTGTCATGGTGTCACTGTTGCTACAAGCTGCCTCTATCCACACAGACACGATAAATACATGCTAATGTAAATACGGGGACAATGGGTCGTCAATTTTAAATCAATTACAAATTGCAATTGCAATTTATTATCATATGTATGGCTTCCGCATATGTACATATCTCGCACTGTCTTGTTTTCACTGAAATACTATAAATAGTGATGTTCAGCTTGTAATAGTTGAGATCTCTCCCTGAATTGTCCACAATACGGTTTTCTATAACATGGCTTTGAACCTTTCTCCTAATTCATTTAGAGGGTCTACGTAACTTGAATACGTGTTAGATCCAGTATTCTGACAAATGACTTGATAGTTATCGACTGTAAGGTGTGATGTTGGGTTTCCAGGTACCCCGGCCCCACTCTCTCCCCTGTAAGGTGTGATGTTGGGTTTCCAGGCCCCAGTCTCCCCCTCCCCACAGACCTCTCCCTGTAATCTCATTACCCCGGTCCTCCTCTCGCCTGTTTCACGTGTAATAACGCTTTAATGGTTTCACGAGGATTGACTTTCACCCACCCATGTTCCCGCATTACCTGCGTGTAAATGATATTACTGCGGGGAGGGGGGATGCAAGCCTCAGTCTCCACCAGTGTGACTGTGTGTGAGGCTTGTAGTTTACACAGAGCTACGATCCACCAGAGAATTATACACTGTGTACTGTGACAATAGTAAAACAGAATTAAATGTTCTCCACATAGAGCGCCCACAATTTGAGTAAATATTAATGTTCGCTGCGAGTAAGTGGGGGTTCCTTGTATTCCCAGCGTGGCTGATAAGGATACAGTGGATCGCCATTATAACGCGGGTAATGTTAGGAAACAGCGTTATATTGAATCGCCATCGGTGACCTATGTGACCCATATGCTCAACAACAATTGAGTAGGGTACTTGTGGGTTCTGACAGACATGCATCATAGCTAACCGCTCCCGAGAGTAAACCGCGTTATAGCGAGGATCTACTGTGTGAACATCCCGGTGAGCTTCGCGTTATTTTAGTGGAGCAAACACCGGTAGAACTTCATACATGTATCTGTATTCTCGACTCATCTATCAGAGCGAGTTGTTGTTTTATGTAGCATGAACGTCCTTGTTGGTGATAGAATTATGTGTGAACTCTCGCACTGTGTGACTGGAGACGCGCGCGTTATACAGTAGGTCCTCAATATAACGCGGCATTTAATATAGCGCGACATTTAACTTAACGCGGCATTTAATATAACGCGGGTCTCCCGTGTCACTCGGTAATCAGATTTTCCCGTTGTTTAGTTCGCTATAACGCGGGATAAAGGTCACCCAGAGGAATATATGGAGACTCGATATAACGCGGTTTTAGGGCTGGTTCTCCCCAGTCCGCGTTATATTAAGGTTCAGCTGTACATGTGATAACCGTTTCCCTGTTATTGCCTGATTAAGCGCCACGTTCCGCCGTATTATCCTCGGCAGATGAGAACTGCTGATGGAATCAGACTGTGAGAATATTGGGGTAAAAGCGGATTTCCGGTGCATCAGTCGCGCGGACCTCTGGGAAGCCCCTCTGATTCGCCCCAATCATCCCCCTTCAGCTCGCAATGAAGCTGCACAGAAGTAATTTACAGCCATTCTTCTTCACATTCTGCTTATTTTCTCCAACTCCTCTTGTTCTCCCTCATACACTCTACCGTGTTCTCGTATTAGGACAAAAATCAAATAAACAACAATGTGCATGAAATGCCAATATATTAATTAATTTTCACAGTCACATGTCAACGTGACTTTCTTTTAAAGAGGTCGGCATGACCTTAACACATGATAGTCGTGTTCTAGATGTTTTCTCAGTATTTCTCTCTCCTGGAGTAGCTGGCTGACAATTGTAGAAATGTCATATTTTTACCGATTTTGGAAGTTTAATAGCTTCCTGTTTCAGCAGCAGCTCTCGCTGTTGTCTGATCGTGAGAGATCACGTGTTTAAACAATGTCAGACACTGTGCGCAGATGAAATGTCAGACTTTGGCCTTGTTGTTTATTAATTATGGACCGGTCAATTTTGTCCTCAAACGAATCCTGATCCGTCGGTATCGACCACATTTACGTAACTTTCACTTACGTGGTGGCACTTGGTCCCTGTGGTCATTGATCCAGCTCGATCTGAAACCAACAATCCGCTCTGTGTAAATTGTGTGCAGCATTCAACGACCACTTATTAATTATATATAAATATTTCTGCAAGCTAAATCCATAGGCCGGGTAGCTAACTCCTGTCTCAACCGTAATAACTGCGCCTGGACAATTATGTCTAAAATAGACTAAAATACACGGTTAAAATACACGGTTAAAATTCGCACGCATTTACAAATAAATATGCATAAACTATGATTAGATATATAGTTTAATTAAGGACCCCATGCCTATATGAGCACGGGTCTTACCATGTAAGATACATACAATGTAATCACACAAATCAAGACTGGAGTTAAAAACGCAAAACAATGTTTATATGTCGTACTTATTTTAATAGTTAGGAATATCATTGAATACATCTCGTACCTAAGTTAGTATTAAAGCTACCGGCTATGGACTTATTGAAAATATACATGTATTTAATCATGTATTTGTTGTCGTTTCAGATATCATGGATATTCCAGAAAACATCAAGTTCTGTAAGAACTTACAGGTGGCAGACTTTAGCAGTAACCCGCTGTCTAGGTAAACATAATATTTATTAATATTAGGTTGATCTTTGCACACGTCCGTGTAGATGACATGTGACTGAAGATATATTCTCACTAATTAGTCAGGTGACATGTGTGCTTATGTCATGATAATTTTGATAGTTAAAAACACGGAACCGAAACTGAAACAGCTGGCATATGACTCCGCAGTTAAACCTTCATATACCTGAAAGGTGTTCATTTCTGTTTATAGTTTGCGGGTCACAGTTTTCACTTTCCCTGCTGATGAGAATGGGATTCCTTTGGTATTCCTCTTTACATAATCCGGTAATGATACCGGAATGACTGGCATATTTGCTGAATAGTTGATGAAACTAAATATTTATATAAACTGGTGATGAGGCAGCAAATCATCATCTCCTTGACCCCGACATCCGCCATATTGTTGCCCCTGACCAAAGGTCAACCCCTCTGTCACCACCCCACCCCGGACCACAGGGCAAACCTCTTGTCGCCACCCCGCCCCTGACTTACCCGATTCATGCCCGCCCGTGCTTTCTCCGCCGCTCAATAATTTACAAAGCATAAGTGTTGGCATGGCAACCATTTAGAGGCGAATAACTGGATGTGACGTTAATGGTGGGGGGTAGAAATTTAAATTCGCGGGGCTATACACGGGGGTGCTGTGCTGACTTGTTTAGGGCGGGGCTGCAGTGGGGCCGGGGAATTCCTTCATCCCCAAACCATCCTAAAAACAAACGCTCGCTTTTCGGGACAGCCGCTCTAAGAGTTCTACTTCGAGCTAGAGGAAAAGGATCAACGGCTTATCGGTCTCACGTGAAGATTAGCCGGATTAAATACTGTGACTACGGCAGCTTCAAATCTAGTGATCTCATATTGATTATCCATTTGTCGGGATAGTAATATTAAATAATAATCATTCGTCACTTCATGTTTAACTCGATTATTGGCTAAATTAGGTTTGTCAGTGATAGATAATTTATGACATCTACAATGTGCAATTTCCAATGTATAAGCTATATACAAATGTTTAGAGATGTACCCTAATACATGTATATACAGAGACATCGCCTTGTATATGTAGTAAGTGCCCGTTGCCCCAGTACTTGGCCTGGCTGTGGTATAGAGCACAGTTTGCGTGCTCGGAGCGCTGAGCTTGGCCTGCTGCCTGCTCGGGCTGCCAGTGTCGCATAGTTAGGGGAGGCCCCGTCATACACGGCCACTCCTGCGCACATTACACGGCGTATCAGCGATAAGTCACTTGTGTATCCGGGCTCGTATGTCTCACTCAGGGCCCGGATAGCATGCCAGGGTTGTCTCACCCACAACACACAGATATCTCACGCTGTCTTCTTTACCGAGGCCGTATACTGTGGTCTGTCGTTATCACTTGTTTTCTTAATCCTGACATTGGAACCATAGCGCGTGGTTATACATTTCTGTATGTACAGTGTTTTCTGTGTTTATTGTGATGGTAACACGGAACACCGTTATAACATTGTCAACTTGATGGTTCGTGCTTGAAATGTTATACTGTAGTCCTCGTATAACGCTTGCTCACTAGATCACATGTGTTCCTCTATTATCGCGATTCACGTTATAGTACGTACCCCCTGTAGATAATATGCACTAGGGTGAATGTTTATAATAACATCTCCTGACTTGTCCACGTTATAGTGCGTGCCTCCTGTAACAAGTTTTCTAGGCTGTATTTGCGTCTCCGGAGGACGGATGTGTCGACAATAATTCAGTTAACACCCCCCCAGTCATCCCTGAAATGCGCAGCTCAAGATGCTGGCGAGATGCTCCCCTCAGTCTCCGCGTATAAATTCTTAATCATTCACTTGTTACTCTCGCCCCCTCCGCCCTGAATTAGAGCGCTTGTTTCTGGTTATACGGGGAGAGGATGGGGGAGGGAGGGGATGGTGAGGCTGCTGTCTGCCGCGTGCACATAGTGTGGAGTTAATATACATGTATGTGAGTGCTGCTGCTGTTGTTGTTGTTGTTGCTGAGACGGGTGTGGGTGAGGGGTGTGATGAAACAAGCAAACAATATTACCGCAGCATGTAAACAAGGAGGAGAGAGACAGGCTACAGGTTACAGGTACATGCTGTATGTCCAGTACCCAGTACATCTACCGGTACACATGCCAAGGCAGTTTTACTACTATCTGCCCGATGTATCATAGTGTTGGCCAGTGCATGTTAAAACCTACTTCCAGCTGTTTATCATAGTGACATAAATGATGATGATGAAGGATGTGATGAGACATAAAGAGATTTGAGCACTCAGACCGAGTTGCTGAGCACATCGAGCCCACTCGCTTGTCGCAGCTACAGCCCTCTGTGCTGAGAGTATAAATCTCCCCATCTCTCTCCTCTCTTTCCTCTCTCCTCTCCCTGGCTGTCAGACCGAGTTATTGTCTTGCATAACGCCTGTGCTAATTACATGTATGACAGGAGCGTGCATGACTGCGCCACCAAGGATACCGATCCCCCCCGTGTGCGATTAGGCGATAAACCTAATCCCCCACATATTACTTTACACGTATCGGTTTGCCACCCACCGCCCCCACTGGCCAGCGATCTCTTTACCGAGGTGGGTAATTCGCTCGTCGCTTTGTGTGGCGGGGCCGTGGCGAGGCCTTGTTCTACCTGGGGCCGCCAATATGGATTTAATACATTTATCCGGGCGTTAGATGGGGACCGGGAGGGGGAGACCTGGTTAGATGGGGACCGGGATGGGGGGGCTGGTTAGATGGGGACCGGAAGGGGGAGGCTGGTGAGTGGGCGGCCACTGGGCAACTCGCTGTTTGTGTCGTCTGTCGTATTGTCGGCAATCATGCGCCTGGTTCTATGCGCAGTCAAAAGGGGAGGGGGGGGGGGGGTGCTCATCAGAAAGGGGTCACAGTGCACTCGCCTCGCCGCAGGAAATAGGTCAGGCTGCACTCACATCCGTGTAATAAATAGGTCAGGGTGCACTCGCCCCGGTACAGAAAGGGGATCGCAGTGCACTCCTCTCAGCTGCTATGTCGATGACACAGGAAATAACTTAAGCTTTAGCTGTTTAATGTCCTGATCTCAACAGCATTAACTCTTTACAGTCAGCGCTCAATATAATGCACATCCCAATACATTAATTCATCTACCTTAACATGTACATCCAATACATATTATAATGTGTGTAATCGAAAGCCAGGCCGATGGTAACTATACGATCTTCCCAACTATTGTGGTATACTAGCCTGTGTAGAACCATGTTAGAACGATGCCCTGTTGTAATTCCTGTACAGACCCGTGTTATATCGAGGCTCTGTTGTAATTACAGTCCGGGTTTCGGGCCCCTAACCCAGCACAATACGTCTGTTATCATTAATGGCCTGTGTAGAACCGTGTTATATCGAGGCCCTGTTGTAATTACAGTCCGGGTTTGAGGCCCCTAACCCAGCACAATACGTCTGTAATGATTGCCAGTGCACGCGCTAACAACCCGAGCACGACTCGGCCATGTATCATTTCTCCGTGCGTAGATTGCCCTAATTAATCATGGATGCCGCTTTTATGTGTTTTCCGCGGACTGCTCTCTCCTCTCCTCCTCTCCTCCGCCTCTCCTGGTCTAGCCTCATCACAGCCTCATCACAGCCACATCACGGCAGCATCAGCCCGGCCGCACCATCACTGGGGATTACATCGCCGCGTTTTTAAATTTAAAACGTGTGCGTCATGATATTTCTCGCCAGGTGTATTTTTTGTAGGGCCGGGTTTTACAGTAGATGCTCAGTATAACGTGGCTCGTCATAACTTGTGTCTGTCCAGCCCTCATATTCTACCTTCTCTATAACTCGGGTTAAAGGTCGCCATTAGTAGGACATGGTAATCGATATAACGCGGCTTTTAAGGCTAGTCTCCGGCTACCCGCGTTATATCGACCATCTACTGTATATTTATGCTGCGCCTGAGGCTGGAGGTCCCCATCTCCCACCACTGAGCAACAATGTAACCGCAACCTCAATTCACCGCAGTTAAGCAACGCGAATTATTCTGTACGGTTGCTATGGATCGCCCTAAAAGGGTAAACGGAGATTACAAGTGGAAAGTGATTGTCTGACTCCTCACACTGCTCCTGCCTTACAATGGTCGTGTGGCTGGGCGGGGGAACTGGGGGAAGTGCGGGAAGAAGGATGTGTGTCGGTTTAAGCCGGGGGCCTTAGGCAGCGGCATGTCTGCGCGAGACATCCATCAACCTCTCCCTGGCGACTCACAGCTTCACTGGGGACTTAATCCCGGCCTTCTCCCGCGGGAGGACCCGGCTGTGCAGCGGGGAGGCTGTCTTCTACCTGTCTCCAGCACCTAGCTAGGCAGTGAGGGGAGGACCCGGCTGTGCAGGGGGAGGGGGAGAGAGGCTGTCTTCTACCTGTCTCAACACCTAGCTAGGCAGGGAGGGGCGGACTGGGCTGTACAGGGGGAGACTGTCTTTCTCCAACACCTCTTCCCACCAACAAGCAACTTGAAGCAAGGCGGGGAGATGCCTGCGTCTACCTGTCACCAACTGTCCATCCTGAAACTCCCGTCAAACTAGGGGCGAAGCAAGGCAGGTACTAGCTTGCTTACCTGTCTCCAATACCTCTTCCCACCATCAAGCAAGGCGAGGAGGAGCTTGTGTCTACCTGTCTCCATCACCTATTTTCTCCAACGCCTCATCCTTAAATACTCATAAAACTCGAGGGGAAAGGAGGCCAAGCGAGGACTATGATGCTTTCTATCTGTCTCCAAACCTCCATCCTTAAACACCAAGCGAACTAGAGCGGGGACTGGCCTGCTACTTGTCTACAGCAGCCCATCCTTTAGCTCTCATTAACAAACCTGCGCCCAAGTGGCTCTCTGTCCTCAGAATATAATTATCACCAGCCCTGACCCCAAGGTGCTGTCCGTGTGTCCTGCACTTGTCAATCACAGTAATCAGGTGGTTATATTGATTATTGATTTGCCGACCACGCCGAGAGATATGGAATATTGGTGATAATCGGCGTCTGTAAACGATGAAATGAGGCTTGTGCTCACATTTCCCCCGCTACACCGAGCGTGCTGAGCTTTTTTACACCCCCCTGTCAGGAGAATTATCTCGGCCATTGGTTCTGCGGTTAGACTAACAGGGCGAGAGTGGCGAGGTATTGTGGGCTGCTCGCCTTGCTGGGTCTCTCCACCACATGTGCGGGGAGGTGGGAAAACAGGCTCGTGTCACTTTACATGCGGGGCTACAGGGCGAGAGGAATCGCTGCTTGTCAGCTGGAACAGCGAGTTCCTGGCCCACTAGTCTGCGTTAGCTCTAAATATGTGTTATTGTACCATACAAATTGGGCCAGATTTCCTCGTATCATTAGGCATCTTAATAAAAAAAACAGAAAAGTGTCATTGCCCTCGCTTCATTTTGCCCCTGTGTCCTGTGACCTTGCCCCCTTTACCTTGCCCTCCCTTATTTTCCCCTGCGCCCTTGCCCCCTTTACCTTGCCCTCCCTTAGCTTGCCCCTGTGACCTTGCCCCCTTTACCTTTCCCTCCCTTATTTTCCCCTGTGCCCTTGCCCTCCCTTATTTTCTCCTGTGCCCTTGCCCCCTTTAACTTTCCCTCCCTGCACGGAACATTCCATCACCTCACTGCCTGACGGAGCTACATTAGCTTAAGCTCCTGCCTGTCTGAGACACCGTGGATTGTCCTCAGCAGCCCGCGCCATCTCCCCGCATTCCCGTGGTATCAGAACACCATAAAGGTCGGCGTCCGTGAATTCATGCGCCCCGGTAACTTCTCCCCTCTCCCGCCATCAACGTGCACCGGCTTCAATATTAATGAAACTGTGATGCGAGGAGCAAGCCCGGGGTCTCCATCTTAATAAAGGCGCCGATTCAGCGGCAGGCGGCGAGGAGAGGCTGGGGCGAGGAGAGGCTGGGGCGAGGAGAGGCTGGGGCGTGTCTCGTAGCTAGGTGTAAAACTGATACAGTAGATATCCTCTATAACGTGAGGGTAAAACTACTACAGTAGATAAACTAGATATCCGTTATAACGCGGGGTGTTAAACTGCATGTGTGACGCGCGTTATACGAAACAGTAGAACACCCGAATCGGGGAATTAAATACCCGCGTTATAGAGGATACTGCGTTATAGAGGATATCTCTGGTATTAATTAATTACACATGTGAAACTGGTAGATTTATCAGAGATATCGCTGTGTGTGGACGAATCACTCACACAGAGCGATGACATTTCCGTGGCTGTGTCGCCATAAGGTGTAGGTGTGTATCGTATTCACACGTGACAAACAATATGTATGTCTGATAACCAGCGCTTATCTGGCTGGGAGACATGCTCATCACCTCCCACACAAATCCTCGGTATCATCCTATGTATCATTCGCCGTGCCTTAACCTGAAATATTCATCAACACGACGCGAGGAGCGCATATCCAGCGTGGGACGAACAATACAAGGCATTGTCCGAGTTTCATATGTCAAAGCTGCATGTCTATAAGTGCAAACGTACATGTATATTTGTCTTACATGAAAGGAGAGTTGCTTGGAATGATGGGGATGTTATGTGGAAGCATATTGTGCAGAGATTACTACCTGCTTGCATCAGCTGCCTCAGCTTTCCTGGTCCTAGCTTCTCGTGATCAATTTATTACAAACTACCTTGACAATTTCACAAACGATCGATGGGTTTGTTAGACACCAGTGCGACCATTGTGTGAGTTGCATATCATGTATTTCCGAGTATTACCCCTGCTCTTAGCTTCCCTATTGGTATTCCGAGTAAACAGTACTTCGGTACATACGCATCTCACTATATGTATATAGGTGTGTGTGTTTCTTCAGTGCAAACTGGTGCTTTAAAAAAGTGACTTCAAGAGAAGCTGCAGGAATATCAGGTCTGGGAGCTGACATGTTATTGTAAGAAATGTAGTCTCTGGTCCAATTCTTCTATTTAAAACAGCTAGTCTTTTACAGGATGTATGTGAAATAGCCAGCATTTTACAGCGTAATCTGGCACTATATAAATACATGTAAGTCCATGTATGGAAATCAGAGATGTTAAGAATGTTGTGTTAAAAACAAAATGCCCGCGTATTTTTGTCAGTTTGGCTCGCACTAGATTTGACGCGTGATATGAAATTTCTGACGTTGCCCTGAAGGGTGGCCACTTCGCCCGGAGCGGCGACTGTCTGAGGCCTGATACCAAACAAGGGCTGGATACTGTGATGAATTGCGTTAATACACGTTTCAGAACCAGAGTACGAAGCGGAATATGAAGGTATACAGCGTTTAATACCTAAAGAAGATTGTGTGTGAGGGGGCGATGGCGTTACACTAGAATTGCCTATTTCAGCCGGGCACCAATCTAACAATGTCGACTAGAGATTGATGCGGCAATTTCTCTGCGATATTAAACGGAATCATTATGCGCATCTATATGTTTCATATGACTGTATAAAAACAGACCGCTATATCACTATATTAATGTTGATATATCGTTGCGTGTTTGTTGCGGGGGCCAGTTATGTACGAAGCCATTATCATCGATGTCCTACAGGCGATGTGCAAACACCACATGCGCTTTTTCTGGGTCACGTGGTGTGGAATACAATCGTCTCGTGGGTGGAGCTCTCGTTTATTTATAAACATCCCGCAATATTATCCCGCGCAACTTGTAAATATTTGTGTTTTTTCAATCCACCCGAGCTGATCTCTGATATCAAACCTACGCCTGAACATTTACACTAAGCACAGCATTTTCCCCCGTGCGATGTCTGAATTCATGCTACTATTAAATAAATACCAGCCGGTCCTGGCCTCCCCCAATTTACGGATTCCGCGCCTTTGTTGAGACATTTTGATCGTGTTGTTGATACCCGCGCGTCAATTGAACGATTTGTCCATCTCTCGTGTAGCGAGTTTGTGCCGGGGGTGGTGAGCTGGAAGATCGCCAGCTCGTCCTTCCTACTTTCCCATGGCGCATCACCCAGCCCAGGAGCTATCCTCTATAACGCAGATATCAGGAGGATAAGCCTTAAAAACCGCGTTATAGCGAGCACCATGTACTCATATGGGCGACCGTAGACCAGCGTTATAGAGAAAAATAAACCAAAATCGCACATAAATAAACCAACCTTGAGACGAACAGAAAAACACGTGTAGGCCAGCCTATATAAATAATATTTTTTTTAAACCAAATCGCGGGGGAACCGATAAACCCGTGTTATAGCGAATACCACATTATATAGGAAGGCCTTATAAAGGATATCTACTGTCACATCACCCCCAGATCTCCCTCGCACGTCAAGTGTAAAGCGGTCTCAGGTTTTACACACACAGGCCGGGAACTACACAGCTCCACTTATACAGGCGAGCGTGTGTGTGTGCTATTGTTGTAAACTGTCATATGACAGACGGTGATAGAATGCCGTGTTAAATCGCCGTATGATCGCCGTACTCGCGGCTTTAACATCTGTAATATCGGTGTGGCCTGGGAATACCCGGCCAGTGTAGGGGACTGATACACCTTAGTGTCGTCACTGTGGCCTGGGAATGTCGCGGGTCTAACCAGGGCACAGGCTACACGGGTATATCAGTAATACAATTGGTAATACAGTAGACCCTGGCATTAACGCGCCCTGGCATTAATGCGGGTTTCGATGTAAGAGGGGGGGGGGCATGGCAGGTCAACCAATGTTACCTTACAGCGTGTGTCAGATGTCATCCATAATAAAAAAAACGATGGATCTTGATATAACGCGGTTTCTTTAGCATGTATCCATCACACGCGTTATAGTGAGGGTCCAGTGAGATAAACTGACCCCACACAACTACATAGGTTATTGTTTGACCTTGGCAGGCATGGCAGAGATTATACACAGCGCGACCAGTTTGCAGAGCGCCTTTTATGGTGAAGCTTGTAGCATGTCTGGGCGCTTTAAGATCAGCCATGATACCGACAGCACGGTGGCTGCTGATGTTACAGACCGGCGCTGTAGCGGGAGACTTGTCGGCAGTGTCGGCAGTGTCGGCAGGTAGGTGGCTGGTGCTCCCCCTCCCTCCGGTCTGATGGATGAGGAGAACCTGATGAGCCGTGCTTAACGCGATGATCCAGTCTCCTCACCCTGTCACATGGTCTGTCACATGACCTATCACATGACGCTAGTGCTCTGTCTGGACCGAGGTGATCTCGCCGAGATCTCGGGCTATTACCGCGTCTGGCGAGACGAGATCACATCGCAGCATCTGTGCGGAATTGATCTTTATTATATCAGGGATTGCTGCCCCCCGCCCGCACTAAATCATCGACGATTGCGCTCGTGTGAGCAGAGGGGGGAAGTTAAAGACGAGCGGGTCGGGTGATAGATGTATCATATGCTCACTGGCAGCGGGGAGGGAACATTTCTGTACCAGGCCTCTCTTTCTCTCTCTCTCTCCCTTTCTCTGTATATTTGGTCGCTGAGCCATCGATGCGATAGTAGTATCAGAGATCAAACTGTGGTCACATGCTGATAAGTATCTCAGATCGCGGAGAGCTCCACTTGTTGTAATTGATGTTCGATTTACGCTGATGAAGAAAATGAGTAGATTTTTATAGATAAAATGTGAGGGTTTTATGTTGGAAAACTAGAGATTTTCCTCCTTTCTCGGAACTGCACGTGGTAATTTTATATGAGGAACTAAAAAGGTGTAATAAATTGCCACGTTTCCGCTGAATTCATCCGTATAAGTGATGGAAAGATGCTGATAAAAGCATTGATATGTGGTTGTTGTCATGCACTATACTGTACAAGCACTGCCGGAAATTATTCTCTATAGTGGTCACTTCTTTTCAATAAATTATAACGCAGTCCATTTAATCTTAAATTTGACACGCACGTGTGGTTAAAGATTTTGTCTCTTCTCATATCCTAAGTTAAAATTGAAGTGGGTAGTAAGATTTTTCTCATGTATCATATG
>JAXGGS010257291.1:0-10508 GCA_035585475.1 Armandia brevis | reverse complement strand
AACAGGAAGCTCATATTGTTTAATTTGTCTTTTGTAAAATGTACTACAATAATTGAGAGTATCATCCTACAAACAGAATCAGGGTGCAAGTTATTGTATTTTATTTTCACTTCGATTGCAAATTCATATATGGACCACATATAACACTTACTGATAACTACCTTCGGTTAGGTCTGAAAAGAGATCATGCATATGTTATGATGCGAATCAGGAACTTGTACAGTCACGGTCTCGGTAGTTGAGCGCTGGAGCGCGCTATTGCGAGAAATTAAAGAGCTGAAAGCGCAACATATTCGCGCTGTTAGCGCGCTGAAAGCGTACGGCCGGTGGCAGCCACTGCTTGTGTCTCGGTCCCCATAGGGGCCTTTAATCTATGTTGGTGGCCTCTCTATCGATGTATCTCGATCGTAATCATTCCTGGCCACCAACATAGATTAAAGGCCTGTGGGCCAGTGGCTTCCATCGGCCGAACGATCATCACTCCAGCGAGCAATTTACGCGTAAACAGGTGTGACTTTTCTGCGCTAAGTGCTCGACTAGCGAGACCGTGACTGTAAGTGTAATACAAATTACTAATAATATCTATAAGTCTGTGCAATAACTCCAATCAGAACGGAAAACCAAACTTGAAATAAAATTCTATATGACATGACATTTTCAAATGCAAGCATTAATTAAAACATCAAACCTGAATCTTCGGTTTCAGTTGTGCTTTGTTTTGGAATGACTTCCAATGACGCATACTCATGTACTTCTGAATTTGTTACGCTCGGTAAAACCATTCTAGAACAGGAAGCTCATATTGTTTAATTTGTCTTTTGTAAAATGTACTACAATAATTGAGAGTATCATCCTACAAACAGATTCAGTGTGCAAGTTATTGCATTTTATTTTCACTTTGATTGAATCTCCATGTATGGACCACATATAGTTTAACACTTACTGATAATTACCTCCTGTTTGGTCTGAAAAGAGAGCATGTATATGTTATGATGCATATATATATGGGTATCACGAACAATTGAAATACCTATATTCAATTTATTATCTTTATAAGGCCGCATAATAACTCCAATCGGTGAGGAAAACCAGAATTAAATTATTTGACATGACATTTTGTTGAAGGTGAGAATGAATTAAAATTACTAACTTGGATCTTCTGGTCCAGCTGTCTTTTGGTTTGAAGTGGCTTCCAATGACGCCCATTCATGTACATCTATATCTGTGAAACAGGGAAATATGATTTATTAACTTTACAAATAAGTATAATAACTCTAATCTGCAAGCAATTCCAGCTATGATATGTATAAGAATACCTTTGATAATCTTTGATTTACCAAGTTGTTTTCTCACAAACCAAATAAAAAACCCTATAATTACAGCAACTAGCAGAATACCTATGATTATCAGGGATGTTGCCCAGGGTGGAAGTCCATTTACGCCTGCATTAAACAGATACAAAGCAAGATATATATGCGGTCAATAAGATTATTCGATGGCTAACAAAATGTGTTCAATATGGCAAGTGCCACCAGGAGTCTCTCTGAACTCTTCTTATATTCCTCTTTCAAAACTAAAATATAGGCCGGCTGCAGACCGCGGAGTTAACACTCGTCTTTGGTTGTGATTTTCCCCTTACTCATCTACTATCAGGATGCAACTCTCTCCTAAAAATGGGCCTAATGAGGGAAAAACTAAATATAATTATTCAAAGGTTATTGCCTAATAAGGGCAGGGGCCGGACTACTTTTTTTGTAACATAACTGCCAAGGTAAGCAATTTAAGAGTCCTCTATGAACGGTTCCATACACATAATAGGAGATTTGTTCCCTAATTAGGTGGGTCCTAATTAAGAAACGACCTATGTTAAGGGGGGTCCTGATTAGGTGCCTGTGCCCAACTTGATTATATGCAGTCTCTCTTCACTTTATATTAGTTCCCTATTTAAGGAGTGCAAACTTTTCTAACTATTTATGACATGTCTTGTAAACATTATGTTCAACATACAAGGTACAGTCACGGGCTCCCTAGTCGGGCACTGGAGCGCGCAATTACGAGAAATTTGCCAGCTCATATTCGCGCTGAGAGCGTGGGAGCCTGGAAGCCACAGTGGTTGTCCCTGCCGATGATCGTTCAGCCGGTGGAAGCCACTGCATGTCTCGGTGGCCATAGGGGCCTTTAGTCTATGTATGTGGCCTCTCAATCAATGTTACTGGTTCCGCAGTGACTTCCATCGGCAGAACGATAATCACTCTAGCGGGCTGTCAGCTCACTGGGAGCGCGCTCTAAACAATTTACACATAAACAGGTGTGACTTTTCTGCGCAAATCACACAACTAGCGAGACCGTGACTGTACATATGTATATTTCGACGAAGCATTTCAAAAATGTATAAAGAATTATTATAGAAAACAAATTCATGCAATATCAGGAGAAACGGCTTAAGCAGGTCGTAGAATTCAATATAACCTAAACCAGATTTATTTGTTCAACAACCCTTTAAATTGCAAAGGATTGTTGTTACACATAAAAAATGTACTAATGAAAACATTCCCAAATCAAATTATCTGAATTTATCACAATTTATCGATAAAAATTTGTGATGCCTAAAATAAATGTTGGTGCCCAAAACGTTATGCCTTATACCCATGATGTGTTTCATTATATTTTAGTACCAATTAACAATTGTCTTCCACAAGAAAATTAAGAAAACTAAAAACATAAATGTTTTAAAGAATCATATTAATTCATAATCATTGTACTTTTGGTAAATACTCCTTCACCCCCTAGCAGCCAAAGAAACACACATAACTCCTGACGGCTGCCCGCCCGAAAAAGGCCATGGAGTTCATGGATATAAACTTGCACTTACGCAGTTCCACCATAATCAAAAATTCAAATTGTCTGGTTGTAATGGTACCAGAAACATTATTTGTGACTTGACACATGTAAGTTCCTGTTAAAGACGGTGACACACTCTCCACTGTTAGTATATTTCCATCAACAATTGCTGACTCTGGGATGTCTGAATTGTCAAAAAACCACTTAGTCGGCTTAATAGGAGCGGGATTTGCAAAGAAATCGCACAAGAGAGTGAGATTATCACCCTCTACAACCTCCAAATTTCTGCCTTTATCATCTCCATGCCAAATTGCTCCAACTGTAATATGATAAATGTTAGAATTATATTAACATGTTTAATGTGAGAGACTAACTCTTTATTGTAATATATAGTTTAGATGCGCTTAACGCTTGTCACAGTTTAGTCTTTGTTAGAATGTGCCTTTATGGTTGATTTGCACTTAACATGTGACTTCTAGGATCACCTAATGACCAATAGCTAATTAGTAGTTATCTTATCTCTTTGCGGTAATCTTGAAACCTAACTGTCAACATATTGAATTCAGTCTGATACAGGTGTTCATAGAATGTAAACGTACAACATATGTTCTACAATAAAGCTCACTTCAGTTCTGAGTTACTTCGTCAGTCCCAATCCAGATAATCTAATAGGTTATGGGCCCAGTCACCTAGGACTTTAGGAAAGTAAGAATACTTGTGTTAAGTGGAACTTTAGGTTTGGAACATTGAAACTATGACAGAGGCTAGCAGAATGGTGGAGGACAAATGGCCAAGAGTGGGACTTGAAGGACACATCAACATTACAAAATTGGACGTCTTGGAACTTACAGTTTAAACCCCGTATCATCGACAGAGACCTATGGGACCATATTGAAGGAACCACAGGAATCTAGCTAAGTTTAAAAGGATGGCAAGGAAGACCCTATTGCAGACGATGCTGGCTGTAAAACCAAACATGGTTCCTATCATTCATAGGTACATGCATGTTGTGGACGCATGGAAAACCCTTGAAACGACCTTTAAAAAGAACATGCTGATCACAAGACTACACAAAAACATGGGAGGTAGAGGTGAGGATCCCATGCTGGTAGGGGCAGGGATGAAAAGAAAATTTAACAAGAAGAAAGTGAGATGTTTCAACTGTAAGAAAATAGGACACATCAGCCGAGAATGCCACGTCAGGCCCAATTAATCACGGAACTCAGATCACAGAGTGAAGATTGCTGAAGAAGATGGTTACTTGTTTGTGGCGGATGCAGCGATGTGCGCATAAATCACACAGAAAACATGTGTCTGGAAGGTAGACAGTGGATGCTCGAGTCAAATGTTGCACAAAGAGAAACAGATGTGGAACTATAAGAAGTTAAGTGAACCTATCAATGTCAGACTAGAAGATGGCAGAGCTGTTGATGCAGTCAGACAAGGAAATGGAGCTGGAAATCGAGAACAACGCTAAGAAAACGAAGATTATTGTTATCAATGTTTTGAATTCAGTTCGATACAAATATTTCCAGAGTATAAACCTACACAAAACATGGATGATTACAGTTGTAAGATTATTATTCTATCCAAATATCACTTTACTCTACTAGCATACTATATTCCATGTAACTGGCCGAATAATAGATGCATTTTAATATATAAAGCAAATATATATATATATATCTTAGGTAAGCACTTACAAGTCTTAGACCAAAACTATTCTTATTTCAACATTACCGACAGTAAAAATTACTGGATAAGAATACCGCATTTGTTGGTTCAAAGTATCAGACTAAATGTTATTTCTTCTTTTCAATTTGATTCAATTTGATTCAATTTAGGATTATATTACTTACAGAAGACAGTAACGCTAATTCTATGAGATGTGACAGAAACACTGATGTTGGAGTCTGGCTGTGTCGCCTCACAGTAGAATTCCGCATCATTGTCCTCTGGTTTATAAGTATAATCCAGTCTCAGTGTGTCCGGATGTTGAACAGCTGCCTCTGATTTAATTTGTTCAGGTATCCCTTCCTCTGATCTCTTTCGGTATATGGTAAGCGTCGTCAAGGGGGAAGCCGCATTATCAGGAACACATTCCATGGTGGTAGTGGTGTCAATTACCACAGTATAGTCGACAATCATAAACATCGGTTCAATTGACTGAACTGAAGAAAAAATACATTTAGATATTGACTTAATAATATCGTACTCTATCGTCATTTTGCTGAACTAACAAGTACAAAATAACTGACCTAAAACCAAAACTTTAACTCTGTCGGACACAATAGGGATACTGATGATTGACCCCGGCTGTGTTGATTTACAGTAGAAAGTTGCATTGTTATCTTCTAACGTATATTTGTGTTCTAATAAAACATATTCTCCTGGCTTCACATCATTTTGATAATTTAAGAATGTAAGCTCAGTTTCCTCCCGGTACCACGTCAGAGTTGACAAAGGATAACTGTCAGGGTCAGGGGCACATTTTGTTTCCGATCGGTCTCCTGCAGAAACGTGTTCTTGTTTGTTCTTGAGGGTCACAAATAAAGCATTTGCTGCATGAAACAAGAGTAGATATGTGCTGTGAAACCGCATCTCATGTATAAAAGCACATTGCAAAACAATTATCAATTCTGTGTCCCAATAGGAAACATATTTTCACTGCACTTAGGTATGAATATAAACGGTACTTTTTGTGTACTATGTAAGCCAATAAAGTAATTCAATAGAGCTTACATAGGACGATCACTTTGACTCTGTCCGAGATAACTGTTAGACTGTGTGTAGACCTCGGTTGTGTTGATTCACAAAAAAATGTGGCATTGTTGTCCTCTAATTTGTAGATGTGTTCTAGTAAAACAGAATCTCCTGGCCTCACATCTATTTGAAAATTAAGAGGACGTTGCTGCTCGGATTCTTCCCGATACCACGTCAGAGTTGACAAAGGCAAGGCATCGGGGTCAGGGGCACAAGTCATCTCAGATCGGTCTCCTGCAGAAACGTGTTCTTCATGATTCCCGAGGGTTACAAATAAACCATTTGCTGTGAATTAAACACAATAGGAATTCTGATTAAAATATCAATTCCAGTATTGAAAAGGCGTCTAAATAACTGCGAATATGTTGATTCATCTCTTTTCCGAATGAAGTCCTTCATAATAAGCATACAATGGTCAATCTGTCTCAGAGGAAAGCGCAGAACGACACATATAGAATGGTTAATAAAATATAATGCCACATCCTGCGTGCGGCCTAATTAAACGGAAAAAACGGTTGGAAATGGTGGGGAACTTGTGGGCGCGGAGAACAAAGAATTAAACTATTCCTTAAACGGCCTTTTCCGGGGGACTTCTAAAACCCCAATTATTTTAATAACATCGATAACAGGCCAACAATCCCACCCTGACGTACAATACAATAAACAAAATTAAATAAACGCCCCGATCCACACTTCCCTCTCAGATTTGAACAAATCGAGGGTTTTGTTTATGTACGTTTATGGTGTACTATAGACGTGTATACATATGTCTGTTGCAAAATGTTTATCCCCAAGAAGTGCATGTATGTATACTTACTTAACGCGGTTATATTAATTCTTTGGGATTCTTCACGAATCTCGTCTGGTCCGCCAACTTGTGATGCTGAGCAAAAGAACTCGGCCATGTGATCAGTAGATATGTATGTGTGGTCCAACTTCAGTTTATCTCCCACTAGTATCCCTGGTAGAGTTTCTGTCTTGCCTGTCACACTCTGTCTGTGCCAGGTGAGAGTTGGAACAGGAACCGCAGTGGAATCAGGAATACACGTCATATTTGAAGATTCCCCAGCAACAACATCAATCTCCGGGTCAGGAATAGTAGGCGAACTCGTGGGCACTGAGTATTAAGATCGTCGTGTGATTTATTTTGCGATTAGAACTGAACATATACAAATAAAATACAAACGCGCTATATCAAACAAATGTGGTCAGTATCCTCACCTATTCGAACTAAAGTAGCTTCAGCAGACGCTATTTGGGAAAATCCATCAAGTATCATACATGTCCAAGTGTTGATGTCAACGTCCACAACACCTGAAATGCTCAATGCTGAGGTGTGTGAGTCACAAGTCTCGATGCTGTATTGAACATTACCACAACGAATTGCGGTAAAACAGCCCAATTCAGCATTAAAAATGCAGTCCGCTGCTTGTGAAATAGCTACTGTTATTGCTCCCATAGCTTCTGTATTAGTTACACATGTAAGAGTAACATTGGATCCATTTTGTACATAATTACTGTCAAACCCAAATGAGACTATATTTGGATCCTGCCCGATCACCCCTATGCGACACATAAAGACAATTAATTAGTATGATCGATTACTTAAGTACATGTGAAAACAATGGTGCTACGATACCGAACATATATCTTGATAATCGAATGATTATTCACTTTAGTTCTTTGATTGGGGCAAATCTAATTATCTGGTTATAGGCTCATATTATGCTATTTATAGCATCAAAGTATTGTTGAACGTGCACATAGTTTTACAAAAAAGTTGGGCACTATAACTAATACTAGCGCGATACTGGATTACACTTCCTTAGACACGTGCCGACGCACCAGCGTTATGACGTCATTCCCTACATCACATGACCGGAGTTGTAACGCAATTCCTATGATTTCACCAAAAGGGCTAACATTTTGTTCATTAGTAGATTTGATTTAAAGGTTAAGAGGTCAACGGAATCCTTTGCATGTAGACTTTGAGCGATCCTCGATTTTATCCTAAAGAATAACCCAAATCCATTATAAACCATCAATAGTTATAATATATTGGTGAATCGTATAATGAAATGCTATGTTGATGAGCTTCATTAATAGTATAATTACGATTCACAAATATAATTTATAACACATAAGTCTCAGGTATCAATTGCCTGAGGGCAAATAAATATAGTAATTTGTTTCTCGCATAGCCCGCATGGGCCTGAGAAAAGGAAAAAATATCGCTCACCAAACTCATACGCGCGCACACACTCAGAGACTCATCTCTGACATATCGGAGCTCCCTTTTCGCCACTCTTTCCCCTCACCACACACACACACACACACACACACACACGCGCGCGCACTCTGAGATTCATCTCTGACAGGTCCGAGCTCCCCTCTTTCCCCTCTTTCCCCTCTTTCCCCTCTTTCCCCTCTTTCCCCTCTTTCCCCTCTTTCCCCTCTTTCCCCTGTCTCCCCTCTTTCCCCTCTTTCCCCTGTCTCCCCTCTTTCCCCTGTCTCCCTCTCTTCCCTCACCACACACACACACGCGCGCGCAAACACAAAGACCCATCTCTGCCAGGGCCGAGCTCCCCTCTCCTGACACACATAGACGTACCATATATATATATCACCCCCCAAAAAAATTCCTGCTGCACCCCCTATTTTCTGAATTTTTTAAAACTAAATTATCAACTAGCCAATAGAACTATTTTGATAACTGCTCAGAATTGGCTAACACCTACAACACCCACTCTTTTACCTGAAATGGCTGCATATATAATAATTCGTCATATGAATATTGTCGAGTCATCTGCTCGCTTTATTTCATACCTAATAGAGAAGCAGAGCTAACTGTAAAACTCTAACAGCGGTTTTACAATTAGCCTATTCCCGCACTCGCTAAATCATTACACTCACCATAAAATGAGAAAATAGTCACGTAAGCAAGGACACGACCAATCATATTCATTATGGTAACTTTCGTGTACCTTCCGAAGAGAATGCCTGCATGCATGCATGTGAATATATAATTGCAATTTGTTGTCGGATAGAGTAAAATACGCATGCGCATATTGAAATTACTTCGAGTTATTCATTTTATCAATTGATGTACACGATCGACAAGAGGGTTCTTGAACTTAGCCTACGTAGTATATACTTCTTTTGACTGTTAAATTGTCTGATGATAAGGTGACGCGATTTCTTAAGTGACCTGGGGGTTTATTCTAACGTTCTGTATGATGCAATTTAAATCAGTGTCCTCTGACATCATACACATCGATGATGACGGTATTGTTAGATGTAGGGGTGAGACGTATTAAAACTCCCAAGAATCTTATCATAACTCACCGCCCATCACAAACAGAAGCAGTGCCGCTGCAGTACGTCTGGCGCGAGATTGAAAAACTCAAATGAGCAATAAGATTTATGTGACAACGGTCTTCTAGTATATGATCGCATTTTGTAGGCGCTAGTTTTTAGGGCTGAGTCATAATTTAGAAAGCATGGGACCGGATAAATGTTTCCCAATTTCCCAAAAGAAATTATGATTCCCAAGTAAACCCGTTACAGTTTTCAGACCCCCCTCTTCCGGCAACTCCAAAAGAATTGTCAAGATTCCCTAGGCTGGGGGTAACATAACTAAATTTTAACTAACTAAATGTTAACTAACAAACTCTACCTCGGTCCATGTAGAACAAATTATATCACTAATATATCACTAGTTGCGATGACAGAAAGAACCTTAAACTCATTGACTTTGGAACCCGTACATACATGTATATGTGTCTACGCTAACAGGCATCAGCACTAGCTATTCGCAGTTTCGAGTGACTTTGCTTGAAAATTTACAACATATCCCGGCTCAAAGTACTAAATGTGTATACTTTGTAACTACCCGTGTAAGTGCCCGATCAACATGTATATATTGTATATTTGTGAGATCAGCTGGTGTGGTGATGATATAATGTTAATGCTATAATTAACAGCCAAGTGCCCACATTGCCCAAGGGTCCAATATACGGTGTAGCATAAAGTGGATGTAGATAACATCAAAAGCCTATGTGCCAACCCTCTACATGTCCTCTATTGGGACGCCAAGTTTATAATAAAATGTGCCGCCCCCTTGTCGGTATGCATGGGTACGTGCTTATGGTTCAGAGGCTGACCCACAAGTAATGCAAAACACATTCCTGCCATAGCTGAGGCTGCTCCCAGCCAATCCCATTAGCCCAGGCAACGTCTTGCCTAGGCAGAGGGCCCAGCAGGATGCCTCAGCCGATCTGCTTATCAGCAGATGTGGGGCAGCGATGCCGGCACGAGTCCGGCACGGGGCTGGCTCAACCTTTACACTCCTCCCTTTCACCCCAGACTGCATTCTTACGCAGTCCTGCTCTCTCATCAGAGAAAATATTGGTCTCTACCCCAAAATTAAAAATATATATTAGGCTGCGTAAAATTATTGATTAGTTTCTCAAGCTGGGAGTCCCAGTTTGCCTAGATCGCTGACCCTTGACTAAAGAGCAATTCCAGTTTATGGCCAAGTTCTAACTTTTGTGCCTTACTGTTGTGAAGCGACAATGGTATGTTCTCTTATTTGACGATAATTGTTATATATATATGTATATTATTTCCCACGATAAAGCTGGGTTGGTTAAAATCAGTTTCAACGTTTTAATTGGCGATCCTGTATTTCGATAACTTAGCTCGTCTATTTACTAAGACGCATTTATACATCTTTTCAGATTTACTGGTCAATGACGAATGATTTCTTAACATTAGAAGTGAATATAGACTTGGTGCATGGGATACCTTCAGTGTCATTATTCAGCTTGTTGCGTTGTAAACAGCTGTTCTAGGACAACATATGTTAATTAGGTGGTTGGTGTTTGTGTTACCTGTGTGGTGAT
>JAXGGS010257069.1:0-14946 GCA_035585475.1 Armandia brevis | reverse complement strand
TAGCAGGAGAATACTTTGACAGAGATCTCCTGCAACGTAGATGGAGGCAAACTATGCGGCTGCTCGAATTGTTCTGGAAACGCTGGGTCAAATCATACCTCAGCGAACTCCAAGCACTTACTAAGTGGCTGAAGGAGTCACCCAACTTGCAGGTAGGGGATTTGGTAATGATCGCGTCAGAATGCATGCTGCGGATGAAGTGGCCGTTGGCTATCATCGAGGAGGTATTTCCGGGTAGGGACTCTAAGATAAGAACGGTTCGAGTGAGGACTCACACAGGGACTTACTTAAGGCCAATAACAAAGATCGTTCTCCTTGAGAGCCATAAACAAGGGAAAACTGAATGAACTAACGAGTTCATTGGGGCCAGTAATGTAGGGTGATTATTTGGTAAGATGACAAGTAGTCTAGCCAGATTGTAGCCCAAAGTTAGCAGTGCAGACCTACGCGTCTATTGGCACTATTAAAGTACTACTTGTCTTGGTTGATTGATTACCTGCCGGGATGTATGTATGGTTGCTTGGTAACCGCAGTTGTAGCGGGAAGTTCAAAGCTTCTTATGACGCAGGTACATTATTCATATCTCAACTTGACTTTCATGTGGCAACACTAACTTCTGGCACCACGGTGCATTTACTATTCATGACGACTACGGTGATCACGATGGTATATTCACGTTTATTGTATCCTATGATTATTACCCAGTAAATTGCATTTATGTAGTAATAATTTATGTTGTGTGTTGTGTGTTAAACTTTGTATTCTCGTCTTTGTAGTTTACCGCATATTATATGCAATAAACTTATCGAGAGTGTACGGGTGTCATATCATCATTTCAACCTTTCTACATATGACGCGCGTTGATCTCGCTCACGCTCTTACAACAAACATTCTAACGATTATCCATCAAAGCTTATTGTGCCACACATATAGTTATCTTGAATATGCCAGGAAGTCTGAAAAGGCGGCCCCACTTGTTATAAAACTCTAAAATGTTCAAGATTTGGTTTGTTCAACTAAGATAGACATTCCATTTCCACATGTCGGATATACGTCTATTATAAGATCTGGATTACAGCAGGAATTTCTGTAAATACTTATAGGTTCTACTAGGAATATGTGTATTAAGTTTCGCATTTCAGATAGTAATCTAGATTCGGTGTTGAGTGATCATTATGATGTCCCATGTCCTAATACATGTTCTATGTGTGGTAAGAGTGCTCAGTTTGATGAGGTCCATTCATAATTGTGTGATAAATCTATGGACCTACAGATCAGTCACCATATTCGACCTATCACCTATTCTATAGCTACATCGGACCTAATTAAGATGTGTCCTGAGGTATGCTAATGCATTCAGGAACTTATGTCTGTCTTTAGGTGACGGAAATTAATCAACCTTAAGGTCATCAACACTAGATCATAACTATATATATTAAATGTTATATTATATAAATTTATTTATTCAAAGTATTTCACTTTTATTATATCCCTATGACCTGTAACATGTATAGTCAATACCCTGTGCACTTAGTCATAAGAACAAAGTGAATAAACATATTAAAAATTAAAATTGATATAGTCCCCCCAAAAAAATCCTCCTACATAAACATTTATATAACCCTCTCCCCCTCACACCTATATATGAATAATGATATAGCCCCTGTCTCCGTCCTCCTCCATAATAGTTATATAACCCTCTTCCCTCCACATTTATATAAATAATAAAAAAGCCCCCGACGCTGTCCTCTTATTTTAATATTTATATTTCCCCTGCCCCTCACACCTATGTAGAATCCCAGGCTCAGAATAAACCTTATAACAAGATCGATTAGTTTAAATCAACTGTCCAGCGTTTATTCAGTTCATCAGGTACATAATATTCACAACTCTGGGTCTACTACCGAGTACCTCAAGGATGGCAGCTTGCCATCTTTATACCTGAGTCGCGCCCATGCATATTGCCTCGCTCACCAAGATGCTAAGGTGCATCTAGGTCAGAACAATCAGGTCGCGGAAAACAGGTAGTTTCCGGAAGTCACACTTTGTCGCTGGATAACTTCCAGGGATGTGATGGTCATTCCATTCACTTGGAAAGCCTCTCGTGTATCTGCCAACTAGGTTGACAGTTCCCAATCATTAAGACGAGCGACCGACTAGTATTCACTTAAGTACAGGTCATCAGCCACACCTATTACATCTCTCCTAATAACCGAAGGTTAGTGTAAATCATTCGATAACAATACCTTTTTAACTCTTAACAATTTAAAAATGTTCCGTGGTTAAGTTCACAACATATTCACACTGGAACCATGTTCCACCCTCCTTCGTGGTGACTTCTTCCGGGTATACCTCTTCTTTGATTTGCGGGAAAACACCTGGCGCTAGATCCTGGATTGTAGCGGGGCATCTGTACTAGATCATTTGGAACATCACAGGTAACCCCATGATGACCTGGCAACAGAGGGTTCGTTGGTGACACAAACTGTAATTATAGTACGGATTGCGCACTGGCAGTTATTACTGCATCTGGTAGGGGTCCACGGTCCTGCCTCCTCTCATTCTTCGAAAGTTCTTCCCACCATCGAATTCTAAGCTGCAATTGTTATTTTACTGCTGATGGAATAGGCAGCAATGTATGTCTGTGGTGTGGTGGGCGACATAGCCTGTTACTGCAGCTATTTGTGCTTTCTCCTCCTCCAGGGACGCCTCAAAGTTGTGATTCTTCGTGACCATCACAATTTGCCAATAACTGTCTATTTACTCCACGGTGTCCGTTTTAGTAATGTGCAGACCATTTGTCAATGGTTACATGTTTACTTTACTTGGGAACACTCCTCCTATCAGCAGCAATCCGATGGCAAACAGGCACTGCATCCCGAAACTCTTATGTGGAAAAGAAATAGTAAACCAACTTTTTCTTCTTTCTTACCCGATTCATATTCGTCTAGTTCTAAAGCTAAACAGCGTTGCTTTTGGTGTTGTCTTCTCTTGTTTCTAGATTTCTTTGTTGGTATTGTGTCTATCTCGAAGTCCGTTGGGCTTCGTCTGACTGGTCGCAGTAGGAGGTTGTAGTTATGTAGGGGTGGCGATGGTGGCACCACCACTACTAATCTTTGTTCTTCTTTTGCGCCGTCCAATGGCTGTACTGACCCTGATTGTACATCTGGGACTGTCACCAGGTTTGGATTGGCGGCTTCTGGCTCGATTTCAGGTGCTCCTTCAGGCGCATCCATGGCCATATTCCTTTGATCTTCTTCTGTCTTTGTGTTACAAACTGCAGCTTGGCGATCAATCAGGGCCTCCTGATCTTCATCCTGGATTGGGGCCGCCGCTCCCTGGGGTGCGCCATTTGCCTCCAGGCGATCATGAACTGCCTCTTCCTGTTGGGGTTGTTCTCCCATTACCTCTAACTCCACTTCATGATCGTCTGGCGGTGCTTCTGATGCAGCTGGTGCGCTTGGGATTACTGTGCGGTGATGATTTCATGGTGCTGATTGACACGGGAGCCCAAATCTCATTGATAGATTACGCGGCTTATTGTGCGATCCAAAGCTCGACCTGGACGGTATACCCCTTGCACGCTACGGGTGTGCAACCACATTTGGTAACCGAAAACGCCCCTGTGGTTGTAGGGAAATGAGTGATCGCAGTAAGCGGATTACCCCCTCAAAGGTATGTGGTAGTATGTAATCTCCCCTGCCCGATAATCTTAGGAGCGGATTTCTGTGAGAAATATAATGTAACGCTGGACTTTGTGAAGAAAACGGCACAGGTCAACGACATGAACTATATGCTAGAACAATGCGACCTCAGCCATCAATGTTATCTGTCAACAGAATACGCCGACCTATTGGCAAAGTTTCCGAAAGTGTTTAGCGGAGGAGGGTTGCTGGGAAAGCAGTAAGCTTACAAATGCAAATCGAAACAGAAGGACAACCAATATGGCATCAGTCGTATCATCTCCCAATGACCGAGCGAGCTGCTGTGGAGGCGCAGATAGAAAAGCTGTTGAAAGAAGGTGTGATTAGAAATTCCATGAGCAATTGGGCGGCCCCGGTAGTTGTAGTCCCTAAAAAGGACAGCACTTACCGTTTGTGCATTGACTATCGTCATTTAATCGTGGTCACAGTCAAGGACTCCCACCCGCTACCTAACATTAGAGACATCTTCAATTATCTGCAAGGAGCGTCTTACTTCAGCCTCTTGGCTGAGCGGCTACCACCAGATTGAGATGCATCCGGACAGTTGTCACAAAACAGTGTTTGCATGTCATCTGGAGTAATTTGAATAAGTGTGTATGCCCTTGGGTTGGCCAACGCACATTCAATGTTCCAGAGATACATGAATAACATGCTCAAAGGACTAACGGAGAGGGTTGCTTTGTCTACCTTGATGACATAGTAATCTACGGAAAGACCAAGGAGAAACATGACAAGAACTTGTTGGCAGTCTTTGAGGGCCTCAAGAAGAACCACTTGCAGACCAAGCCTACTAAGTGTACCTTGGGGGTAAGGTTGCTCAAGGTTCTCGGGCACGTGGTAGACTAACATGGCATACACTTGGATGAAGATAAGTTTAAGGCCATTAGTAAGATGCCACAACCAACAGACCCGACTGAGGTGAAACGATTCATGGGGGCATGCAATTATTACAGAGACCTGATACCAGGGTATGCGCAGCTAGCAGCACCAATCAAGGAGCTTACGAGGAAGTCCGTAGAATTTGTCTGGACAGAGCAATGCGAGGCAGCCTTTAACGCCTTAAAGAAGGAGCTATTGTCTGACCACTGCGTTGTGTACCCAGATGTGAACAAGCCTTACAACCTGTACATGGACGCATGTGACTATGCCATGGATGCGGTCCTGACGCAGGAAAGAGAGGACAGGAAAGAACTTGCAATCTATTATATAAGCCACCAGTTCTCCGATGTAAAGAAGAGGTGGGCACCATCGAAAAGGAGGCTTATGCGGTCGTCTACGGCATTGAGAAGTTGAGACCGTACCTCTGGGGTTGCCCAGGCGTTAATGTTTAAATGGATCATGAACCCCTGCTGGCTCTGTTTACTTAACAGATGAAGAACACCAAGATCCAGAGATGGGCCATCTTACTCCCCCAGTACAGGGTGACCATACAACACATATCAGGGGTTCATAATCTCCGTGCTGATTTCTTCCTTAGGCTGCAACAAAAGGCCGCATTGGACTTAGGGATTTTTGTGGTAGACACCCACGCTAGTCTAACTTAACCGGGCTACGACGACTCCCCTAGCACAGATAAACTAGAAGTACTACGATTCGACGCTATAAAGGACGAGTTACTGAAGGCTGTGCAGCTAAAGATGGGTGAGGAGGTGCTAAGAAGTCCCGACAATATTGAAATCGAAAGGGATCTTATGCAGCACACGACCTCCAACAATCAAATCAGAGGTCAGGCCAAGGATTCTTTTACCAGCTCCGTTCCAGGAAATGGTAATGGAAAAAGCCCATAGGGAAGTTGATCATTCAGCAGCCCACCATACTCTAACCAGAGTGCGGAAAGCTCAAGTTTGGCAAGGCATGTCTGCCAAAGTCAGTAAGCATGTCAGTAAATATGCCACCTGTGTGGCTCATAAGCGAAAGTAGAAAGGGAATGTATGGGAGAAGGACCAATTCCAGCCTTTCCTGACCAAGTGATATCGCTGGACCTTATTGGACCATTTGCTATCACGGAAAGGAATATGAGGTATGCGATGGTAGTCATTGACCATTGCAGTAACTGGATGGAAGCCTACCCCATATTGGATAAGAAAAACAAGAAAGTGATCACAAGGTTAGCAGGAATGCTACCTACTGTACCAGAATTCTCTGTACATGGTTATCACCAACAATGGATGCGAGTTCTCGTCAAATCACTGGTGCGAGTACCTGTATGCACAAGGAATCAGTGAGTGATTGACTACGCGATATCATCCGCAGAGCAACGGAAAGGTAGAGAGGGTCAATCGATCTTTTAAGGCCATGGTAAGTTCATTACCAAGACGGATATGGTAGAAGTGATCGATGGTTACTGGCGGGTCGTGATTGTAATGAAAGATTACAACTTTGACAACTTTCTGAAGCAGGAAGCTGCACAGATGGAGAGGCTGGGTAACTACGTGGCAAACCACACGAAGTCAATCATGCCGATTCCGCCTGCAGTTGAAGACCATTTGCTCCCTAGAGTGACATGGTTGAGGGAGATCTGGAGGAATGAGAGAAGGCAGGCCAGACAAAAGCACGGTCTGTTCAACACAGGAGGATGGTTATTAGGCAAGATGTTTCAGGTCTCCACCTCAGGTCAAATTGATTCTTTGAAGGACCTAGTCCAGCAGGGATTTGATCAAACCGAGGCGTTAAAACATCAGATGGCCATGCTCACAACCATCGTGAACCAAATGATAGTGGAGGAAAACCAGACACAGAAATATCTGCAAGACCATTCTCATGCAATCAACTTCCAACAAGCGGAAATTGCAAGGCTATTTGCAAATCAGAATAATGTATCGGCAAATCTGCATGCTGTGGAGAAAATGGTGTTGTTAACGGACTTAGTGACTACAATGGAAAGGCCTCATCAGGTGAAGCGTGAACAGGGCCAGCTTCAGCCAGAACAATGGATGCATTCGGAGGAGGGAAGGTTAACAGAAAGTATCATGCCAAGAGTGGTATTGGAAGATGTTAGAAGAGGGATGAAGGGTATACAACATAATCCCGCGCCACTGGAATGGTACTATGAGCACTGCCTGGTGAGACCGTTGTGGGAAACCGATGACGGAATGTCCTTCATTGTGGAACTCCCGATAACACATGATTGAGTCACGGAATACCACTTGCAGACATTCCCGCACCAGGACCCAATGGGCAACTGGCTTCATTTACTCCTGCACGGCTTCAACAAGCAGGATGGCAACATGGTACTCCTAAAGACTTGCAACAGTTTGTGTCGCCCACAAACCCTCTGTTAGCGGTGCTTCATGGGGTAACCTGTGATGTGCCAAATGCTCCCCCGGAGTCACCCAGGAATCCACAAACATACGGAATCTAGCGCCAGAGGTGTTCGTCTCAACACAAGAGAGTATACTAAGAAGAAAACGATCACACGGGAACAAGAAAACAAGGAGGTTCATGTCATGGACAATAGATTAATCCCTGTAAATATGTTGAAAATGTTGGAAATGTTATACGAGTAATCCAGGTAATAGGAGGGATTAAGATGGGCGGCTGATGACCTGTACTCATCTGAGTACGAGTCAGTTGCTCATCTGGGTGATTGGCAACTGTCAACCGAGTTTGCACGCTGAATTAGGTGAGTGCGTAGTGCAACCGGAAAACATGCCAGATGCGCAGAACAACCACCCCGACCCTGGAGGTAATCCGGTGACAAGGTGGGACCTCCGTGAAAATACCTGTTGACCGTGACCCAGTTGTCCGATCGAGATCTGTATTTGGAATCTCGATAAGCGGCGCAACTTGGGTGGGCATGGCGCGGTAAAAGATGGACCGCTTCTGCCCGTACAGCAGTGTTTTGATCGAATCTCAAGTTGTATTATGTAGGGTTGTACTTAATTAACAGGAAAGTTCCAAGTTCTTTGCAGCTTGTTATCTTAAGCCCGAGATTCTATAATGGTTTGACCCCTTGTACTGCAAAGAATATCCTTAATTTCTGTATTACCTGGGTTGGTCAGTATTTCCAAGTCCATCTTCAACTGCTCTGCTTTCAGTTGCTTGTCCTGTATACTGTCGAACCTTAGGACTTCCAATGAGTCCGTGTTTGGGGAGTCATTGTAGCCTAGGTAAGTCAGACTGGTGTGGGCGTCTATCACAAAAATTCTAGCACAGCCTCGTGACGCAGCCTGGTCAGGAAATCAGCTCGGATATTGTGTACTCCTGATATGTGTATTATAGTCACCCTGTACTCTGCGAGTAGAATGGCCCATCTGTAGATCTTGGTGTTCTTTATCTATTAGTAAACAGTGCTAGCAGCGCCTGGCTCTGCTAGATTGAGTAATGCTGGGTGCTTATCCACTATCTTCTATGCATAGTGGAACAGGTAGATTCCTTCTGCATAGCGATTTAGTACTTTTCTCACTGATTCCGCGTTTCTTGCTCCATTTGATCCTTTGGGGTGAGCCACATCCGCAATTGCACAAAATCCCCAATTGTAATTCTGTATCATATTCGAGGCTTGTTTGATTGTATCTAACTTCCTTGGCATGTACTCTAGCTTGGCAGTACTCAAGAACACCTGAGTCATATGCTCTTATACCACTGCCCATGGTGTATTGTTTAGGCAAATACCCTGGTTACATATCATTCTGGCCTATATGTGGTAACAAAGTCTTCAAGCTCTGAAAGCTACTGCTGCCATTTATCGTGCAACTTTGATCTTTCCAGTTTCTCCAAGCCCCTTACATAATCTTACCTCATCGATTCATGTTCTGATTGCGTTAGCTGCGGACCCATCGCATCTTCTCGTAATTCCTGCATATGTGGTCAGCAGATTCGCATTGCAGAGGTTCGTGGTTTGATGGTTAATACTATTCACCAATCATTCCACAACTACTTCATCCATTACTGCGGGTGTTTGGTTGGTACATGGCTGGTCAATAACAATTGGTTTATGCTGTCCCTCTTCCAATAAGTCCTGTTCTTCTTGGTTTGCCCCTGATAACTGTTGGTGATGTGGGTCTAGGTGTCATGCGAAGTGTGCGCCTCGATCATGGAAATGTACATTAAATTGGCCTACCCCTTGTTGGTTCGGATCTTGCGCTTCTTGTAGCCGCCTTTGTCTTTCAGCAATGTTTACCCTATGTTCCGCTTCTTCAGGAATATAGTTTATCAACTCTGCTAATGCTAACTGTCTTCTTTCCTCTTTGGTTGCTATTGGTCTGCCATTACATTGGTCAGTCTTCCCCTCTAGCAACTAACCTTCTTCCATTCCGGTTCAGCTTGCTACCCTAAGAGGATAGTCCTGGCAAGCTCGCCACAATTATATGTAAAATCCCGGGCTCAGAATAAAACAAATAACAAGATTGATGAGTTTAACTCGACTGTACAGTGTTTATTCGGTACATCAGGTACATGATATTCAACTCTGGGTCAACTACTGAGTGCCCCACCAATGGAAGGGCATCATCTGTATACTTTTGCCACGCCAACCCCTATTGCGCTGCTCACCGAGATACTGAGGTGCATCTAGGTCGGAACAATCAGGTTGCCGTCAACAGGTAATTCTCGGAAGTCGCACCTCGTCGCTGGATAATTTCCAGGGATGCGTTTTCATCACAAATTGTTCGCAACAAATATCAGCTTAACGGAATTCCTGCTCGTTGGTAGACTGTTTATGTACTCAGGGAGTCGATAGATCCGTGTCGATTATTTCTACATGATCTCCTGCCAAAGAGTACCCCTCTCGCCCTAGCTAAAGCCCGCCTCTCTAGCTAAAAGTTGCTGCTCAAGCTAACCCCTGCCGGCTAACCCCTGTTCATAAAAACACTGGTACGGTTCAGTTGGTTGGGGAAATTTCGCATTTCGTATCTTATATCATTCAAATCGTCGACCCTCCCAATAAAGCCTCCCGATCTCACAGTATACCCAAGTCCATCCTGTTCTAAGAGTAAACCCCTGCCCTCTCTCCTTTTGAAAATGAAACCGAGACTTCTCAACTGTATCAATTATAGAACAAAGTATGCACAGTCGATATACGTAAAAGTAATAGTACAATAGAGGCGACACATGTAGAGTAAATACATAGCAACAGCCCAGTCAAGTAAAACACGGATCGGGTCACCCAAGTTTGAAGCGGAACACAGGCTAAGGCAATGCTTTCACCAGTAGTGGTGGACTAGCAATAAGTCAGCAGTCGAGGTCAATCCACCAAAAGACCAAGAGGATAAGTTGGTTACTGAATTAATCAAACCATTAGTGGCACAAGGAGAAGATCTAAACTACGCAATGGAGACAATTAGCCTGAAGAACAGGTTGGGGTGCTTGAACAGGTACAGCATGGAGACCAAATACAAAGACATGGAGGAATTCTAGGAAATGTATGTCAACTTCATCAACTGCAGGGGACGTTAAAGTGCAAAGACAGATGTACAAGCGGGAGATATTGCGGAAATGCTCCACCATGCACTCCTTGATTTCGCATTTAGTTAGGTCAACATATCTTTGGAATCAGGTCTTGCAATGGATGCAATAAACCAGGTTGTTGGAGATGCAATTCGTTGTTTTGCGTGCCCTGTGTTTAAGACATGTAGTTGACAGGTGAGACTGACCTTGTTGTTACATCAGGGGCAGTATCTGCAAGCTCTGGGGATATTGCAGAGGCGAAAACAGGTTCTGTTTTGGGTGGTCTCTGTTGTACTGTTAGGAAAGATTATGACTACAAAACATTCTCTGTCTGCACCACAACTGGTTTAAAGTTAGGGGAGGGGTGAGAGTAACAAGGTGCAGTTTTGTCTCTCTACTCTCAGGATGGAGGAAACCAAGAGTTTGGCTGGATAGCCCTGTAAATGAAATGACCCAAAGACAGGAGGCCATTCCACCTAAAGTCCTGGTCATTAGAGCAAATGAAAGTCGGAAGAACTCGGCAGAAGGCTCTTTTTGACATGCATTGGGTGGCACCAGTCACAGTCCATATAGCTATGAGCATCGGAGGGTTTGCTGTACAGCGTAGTGATAAGGTGGCCTTGGTTGTCCAACAAAGCCAGTGTGTCTAGAAAGGGAGTTGAGGTTATGTTGTTATAGATCCCTCCCCGCCAGTGTATACACATTTTCAGTCAATGCTGTCCTTAACTCGTCCGAATCCCGGATGGATATGTCAGATGTAGATTTGTTGACCGGAATATAACAGACCAACTATTTATTTAGAGAGCCTTTCAATCGATCAATAAGCAAGCAGTTGTGATATCGATGAAATATGTCTACTACTGAATAAACGTCGAATACATCTAACATCTAACAGATCCGGTTAAAATGATAATCCATGAAACAAATTTAACATTTGTTTATTTTGAAGCAGATAATAAGGGACAGGGATATGCTTAATAAGTAGGAGTTGAACTAGAATATTTACTCACTTGTATTATATGCAGGTCACAATAAGTAGTTTTCTTGGTGTGCTTAGTGCTCAGCTCCCACATCTCTCAGTGAGTGCTGAGTTGTTTGAAAGGTGAGAGGGAACTCTGAAATCATATGTCCAATAATGAGAATTCAACTATATGCCAAAGGCTGCACCTTTTTGGTGTAATGCGTTACATTTATAATATAATTCATCAAGATAAACTGTTAATCAAAATTTATTTCTAATTTTTGCATCAATTTTGAAATATACTAAAATGACTTGTTATTGTTTAGAATGTCGAACTGACGTAAAATATTTTAAATATCAGGATAGATGATTGTTGCAATTATTGAAGAAGGGCTGTAGGTCAAAGGTTTTTTTTCGCCAGGGACAGTGTGGCAGATTTTTGTTTTTCTTTGCTAGAAAATCAGGTACATCAGGTAAAAATCAGGTAGGTGCGGCAATATTTGTGCAAAATATCACAAGTTTAGCAATGCCCGTTTAGAGAAGATCATATAAGATTTGTGGAAGTTAAAAACTCCAGCAAAGAATTCATTTCTGCCACAGACAGGGCAGTATTGGATAGATGGGGACTGTCTATGCATTTAAAAGGGGGACAATTCTGTCTCCATATTCCCAAACGGGAACCGCCCAATTTCCCAAACACCTGTATCACTGCATGCCTCAAATCCCTAGGGAAGAGGTTAGACAAAAACAAGATGTTGCACAAAAATACAACTCTTGTATGATTTAAAACATCGAAAAGAGCTATTGCAAACTATTGTCCTCTCGACCTAGGTTATGAATTATACTATGCCCATCACCCGGTAGAACATGTCCACAATCCAGATGTAGCATGCATGGTGCTGAACAGCAGTCTTAAGGTTAAACGGGGGTGTTTAAACAAGATGGTACACCGAGGCCCCGATCAAGCTTATAAGCTGATAAAGGTGCTTGTTAACTTCTGGATTTATAGGTACATGTTTAAGGGCCACGTGGAAGCTATGTACTATAGGGTCTTGGTACCTGAGCACCAGCGCAATTTGTTGCGTTTCCTTTATTAGAAGAATGAGGAGGTGGAGGAGTCCGCATGGAAACACACATGTGTAGGATAGGCCTATGGCATGAAGTAGGAATAAATCAAATTCAACATCTCAAACTTGGTTTTATTCACTGAACTACAAACACAAAGTCAACCCTCTAGGTGTGCGGAGACAGGAGTACTCTAGCACAAGGTAAGTGACTTGAGCAGTTGCGTGTCTAGCTCAGACTGACTGGCGTTCCCAGTCCTATTCTTACCTTGTTACCCTGTGCAACAACCCTGTGCAGGTTTATCCTATTATCACCTGGTAGATATTAATTACCAAGTGATAACTCAATTGGCGTCTCCAGCTGCTTCCTCAGTGGGCATCCCAAACAGGGTAATCCGAAATGACAGAAATGATGCAAAATCAGCATCTTACACATGTGTAAGATGCGCGGCTGATAGCCGTACTCAGGTGAGTGCAACTAAGTCGCTTATCTTATTGAGTGGCAGCTGTCAACCCAGTTGGCACGCTGACTGCTGGGAGTGCGCAATGTGACCGGGATGTGTGCCAGATGGCCGGGACGACCACCGCGGCCCTGGAAATGAGTCCGGTGCCGAGGTGCGACTTCCGTGAAATACTCGTTAACCGTGACCCAATTGGCCGACCGAGATTCCTAAAAGAGATCTCGGTGAACGGCGCAATTTGGCGCGACATGTCTGGGCACGGCACGGTATAAAGGTGGCACGCTTCCGCTCGCATGACACTCGGGAATTGAGCATTACCATAGTGTTTCGTGTACGCAGCTACCTAATAAACACAGGAATGTTGAATAAATGAGTTTTATTGTTATATGTTGACCCAGAGAAGCCCAGGATTCTACATATAAATGTGGCGAGCTAGCCAGAACGATCTAGATGATCGCGAATGGACTTGAAAGCGGAAAAGGTCAGTAAAAACATGGCTGACCAATGGCCGACGGAAATCGCGAGCTGGCGATTGAGGCGCGTGAAGCCAGAGCAGCTGCGCTGGAAGAAGCAGAGGCACGGGCCCTGGAGGAAACGACCGGATCGCACAGCACGAGTATCGACCGCTACCAAATCCAAACCAGGAGGAAGAAGACTTCTTTCACGACGACCAACACGAGCCTATCATTGTGGATGAACATTTAGAAGGTGAGCCACAATTACAAGCCATGGATCAAGGAGCTCTGGAACAAATGATCCAAAGCATTAATCAGCAAACAATCAACGTTGCTGATCAGAATCTGTTGGCTACATACGCGGGTATCACCCGAAGATGCGAAGGCTCGGCGGCAGATGCACATGGATTGATGAAGTTGGACTCTGTGAAGGCCTAGGGGAGCCTGGGAAGATAAAGGTAGCACAAAGAACGGCGGCAGGAGCGTTCCGAAAGGAGTTAGAGGATTTTATCACAAACTATCGACCAGACCAGTGGGACCCGGTTCATGCATGGGCAAAACAAAACGCCATGGGCACAGGTGGTGGAACACATGACCCAGGCGTTCTTGAGCGTTGACGAGAAGGAATAAATGTGCAGAAGACTTGACACCATCAAACAAGCTTCCGATACCATTCAAAACTATAACTGCAGGTTCAGAGCAATCGAAGGGACCAAATAGTCAGCGAGATGCTGAGGCCGTAAAAACAGTGCTGAGTCGATACGCGAAAGGCATCTACCTCACCAAGTATGCAAAGAAGATCGTGGACAAAGACCCCCCTTTCCAAAATCTCGCAGAAGCAATACAATTTGCGGTACGATTGGGAGGTGCACAGGAGCGATTCGACCGCTTGCCGAGAACATTGCGTCAGGAAGAGCCAATGGAGGTAGGAATGGTTGACCAGCAGAAAAAGAGGAAGCAGTTCCGGCTATTACCTTAGACATGGGTGTGGGAAAACGCATAGACGCATTGGTCAGGGGGTTGGGAACGCATGGCAACCTGTTGGCAGACAACACAGGAACTATGCGGGCGGACGCTGCGGCCGCGCTAAATGCAGCACCCATAGCTCTGGTAACCTCAGCGGGAGGGAAAAATCTCCGTTACGTTAAAAATGGGGACCCAAATAAGAGAGGAAGACCAAGGGAGCGACTTCCGGACCAAAACGAGCAGGGCGAAGGGCTGTGCTACCGTTGCAAAACGTACGGCCACGTGGCAACACATTGCGAAGCACCTAAGCCATTAAACTGGCCTGCCGGGAAGTAGAGGTCCCACCTACCCGGCTGGACATGGACAGGGGGGACCAACACTTGGGATTACCGTGCGGGGATGATTTCATGGCCCTTATCGACATGGGAGCCCAAATCTCATTAATGGTCTATGCGGCATATCGTGCGATTCAAAGCTCGGCCCGGACTTATACCCCTTGCAGGCTACACATGTGCAGCCACATTCGGTAACAGGAAACGCCCTTGTGGTTGTGGGAAAGGGAGTGATAACAGTCAGCGGATTACCCCCTCAAATGTATGTGGTAGTACGTAATCTCCCCTGCCCGAATATATTAGGAGCAGACTTCTGTGGGTGATATAATGTAACCTGAAAACGGCTCAGGTCGACGGACATGAGTTACACGCTCGAACAATGCGACCTCAGTCGTCTGTGTTATCGGTGTCGCTGGAATATGCTGACCTAAGGAAGAAGTTTCCAAAAGTGTTAAGCGGAGGAGGGTTGCTGGGAAAAGCGGTTGGCATAAAGATGCAAATTGAAACAGAAGGACAACCAATATGGCAGCGTCCGTATTGCCTCCCAATGACCAAGCGAGCTGCTGTGGAGGCGCAAATAGAAAAGCTTCTGAAAGAAGGTGTAATAAGACATTCC
>JAXGGS010256958.1:0-14948 GCA_035585475.1 Armandia brevis | reverse complement strand
GAGGTCACCCTCAAATCGAACATACATATGTTTGCGCTGAGAATCCTCATCTACAAATACAAAGACGACCACGTGGCCGACGTCGTCTTGTTTAAGGATGAGGAAAGCGAGAAATTCAACGATTCGGATGCGAGCCCTGTGTACGCGAAAGCGAAGGGAAAAAGCTTGACGATCACCGCAGACGGGCCGGGCAGTTATGGCCTGTACTTGGTGACCGCCTCCTGGAGTAACAACGACGGTCTGAAGACTATCACTGTCCCATTCATGCTGCATAAACAGATAGATAAACCAAGTACATGTAAGTGTATGATATTGATCGATTTGATGGATAGTTTGTATGATATGAATGATGCTTAGACGGATGATGAACGTTAATCACTGCTCCTTTCTTTAGACCAGAGTGAAGGAACTAGTGGGAGTGGGAATGGAATTATCATCGGTCTAATCGTTGGACTTGTTTCTGTATCAGCAGCATTTATCGTGGTTCTGGTGACTTACTTTATCAAGAGGAGACTACCAGGTTCGTACATCACATTCAAGTACATTTAACATGTGTACTTTAATCAAAACACGTAGATGTAAAACAATCTACACTTTGTACAATTTAATTATACTGAAAAAAATTCTTAATATTGCGTGCATGCCTACTGCTTCTACATATTCAGAAAGGGCGACTTCGGAGCCTCGAGATCCAAATGGTTCCGCGTTACTTCGCATCCCAGAAAATACAAGCATTGCTGGCGAAACTAGCGAAAGGCTAGGTAAGAAGCACGTTGTTGTTTATAATAGATATCACTACTATTTATCATTGTTATTAATATTAGTTATTACATCATACACCAGTCGGACTGACTGATATAATGATCGAAGCGCACGTCAGTCATCAGGTTGAATAAGGTTTTTATCCCAAAACAAGTTTTCGACTACCGGTATAACTCTGGACTTTTGATTTGACCTTCAGATTTGGTCGGGGAGGGAGACCAATTTGCCGATAGTGGACTTTCCTCCATGCCGACACAAGACCCGAATTCATCGCACCTCCCCAGTAACGAGTCTGGAACATCCGGCCTCAGCCTCCCAGGTCGGTATTCATGCTATAAATCTTAACATGTCTTATCAAAGAATGAAAATTCGCGCTGTGTAAATGTCAGCTGTAATTAATGCCGTGAAAACCCGATTTAACGGACCGCTAATAAGCGAAGTTTCTGATATCGCGAGTGTTAGTGACACTTGTATTTGACTTCGATGGAAATAACGCGACCTCGTTTTTCTGCGTGAAGCCAATTTCTGGATCGCATGCATTTATCAATAGGATACGTTAACCCGGGGTTTTATCGTATCGAGTATCGAAGTATTTGCACAACTTGACCTTCCCTACTTTTACAGCTGACTTGAAGCCGCTTTTGAATAGCACAACAATAGCTGACTCCCCTATGGCGGACCTCGCGACCACAACTCCAGGTTATAATTAATTCATCTTGGCACATACATATTTTATTGGTTATTTTACAGTTTGCAAACGCATAGACATATCAAAGTGACAAGTATTTAATTGTTTTTCAGGCTCAGACACAGTAGGCGATCCTCTAGCCCCTCCTCCTACTTTTCCTGAGACACCACCTCCAACTCGTGCGGATGACTGTCACAAAACAGCGGGTAAGTCCAATAACAAACATTTGATTAAGGACTGTAAAGACATTCAGTTTTTTACGGTGTGCTTAATGGGTGCATAATTACAATCAATGATCGTGGGCAGCGAGGGACAATTCAGCTTTAAACACGTTATATCTACTTCCCATGTATGAGTGACCTTTGACCTTTGACCCTTGTAATATTGAACAAAAGAAAACAATTTGGGGGCCACGATAGACGCGCCTTATATAAAATTCCCCGTTACATCAAACCGTGTTATAGCGACCCTCGACTGTAAAGTGTTTTAAATAGTGACACTGGCCTTATTAAAATACAGCAATATCTCTGGAGATGACGTCACCAATTACGGGGACGCACGTAAAAGAGGCAGATAAATTCTCGTCGGAGATAGAAGATGGATCGGAGAGCATCGCAAATGATGAGAGTGCTGCTGGCTGTGATATAAAATCACCAGGACCGATACAAACCGAACGTAAGTATCCCATTAAAGTACCAATGAGACATACATGTAAGTCACAATATGTCAAGCACGTCCTTGTCAAAAGCTTAATATTTTGTGTGTCATATATGGACAAAAACCATCAGACACTGATATAAAATGTGATAAATTTCGTAATTTGAGCTGGCACGTACTTAGAATGACACAATTTTGTCCATCCAGGAACGACGGATAGTTCGGAGCGCAGTGTGCCTGGAGGGCGACTCCTCGACTCCGGAGTGGGCGATAGCTGGGGATGGCAGCAGGAGCCAGAGGGGGGCAGACAAGGGTACGCGCGTGACCAGAAACAGCAGGATGCCGCTAACCACCAGGAGTCAGCCATACAAGATGGGTTCCATAAAACAGGTACATGCATTTACAACCTTTTAAATGGGGTTTCAGATCAGGATATTTACCTAATTATAAGTGGGTCCACATCAACAGAGGTGGCGACGCTCCTATTTGCGCTCTTATTAAAGCAAGGTTAAGATGAGCAATCGCTTGCCATGAGCTCGCTAACATTTAGAGGGATATTCAACACCTTCAGTTATAAAACTGATATAATCCTTGATGAGACAGAATAACATGCACATATTTATCGCTATCTGTACTCCAGATTTGATAACACCATTTATTAACATGTTTATGTAAATCGCCTTCGACAGAACCACGCGTGATGATAATGAATAGAAGAAGCGTGATCCAAGATTCCATGGAGCCGTCTGAATTAAGAAGTTTGTTAGTCAAAGAGGAGTTGGTGCCAGAAACGCTCCCCTATTACGGACAAGAAGAGACAGAGAATGAACAGAATGAGTTTCTTCTAAATCAGTTATTGAAGGGTAAAAAATCCCCGGAGAAACTACAAAGGTTCATCGATGTCATCGAAAGTGAACACAAAATTCATCTAACGTAACCTTTTAAAATGTATGAGGTTTATAAGGGTAAATACTATAACATTGATCACCCGTTTGTAAATAGGTCCATGATTTTGATTTTGTTTTATAATTGTGACTCGTGATAAATTGTGTTTATGTCATCTGGTCTTTTATGTATCCGATATTTTGCGATTATATATATATATTGTATATTATATATACATATTTATTAATAGGGCTTAAACCTATTTGAAGGCATTATTTGATAACGAGTAATAGTCATAATGACTACTATAGATGAAAATGTATATTTGTCGCAGGTCAAACGTCAAACGTCTGCACAAGCTACGTCTGTCTGTGATGGTTTTAGTTACATGTACTCACAGGTTAATTATATCAGCCGACGCTGAGCATGTCATATGCACTTATTAATTTAAACGATAATGTTTCTTCTTCAACAACCAATTACGACGGCTGTGATAAAAAATTGACAATAAATCATCTGAGAGTTACACGATTAGTTGTATTTAGATTATATAATTGAAAGGATGTAGCGCGATTAAATTATTTCTTTAATTTCTTTAGAGTGTATGATTATACACGCCATTTTCTGTAGGAGTTTTATAAATGAAGAAAAGATTACTCACATTAAAGAAAATGAAACATCAAGTGGTTTATTATACAGTTTCACGTATAGTTTTATGGAGTTACCTTGAACTTGGACACCTGGTTTCTGCGGATATCTCAGCGAGAGGGGATTTTTCTAGATGTGGTGTTTAACCACCTGGCGTGGTTACACCGTGCAGCAGAGACCACGCGATCGATGTTTTTTTTCCTCATTATTTCCTCATTATTTCCTCATTATTTCCTCATTATTTCGTTATTTTTCAACATTTTTCAACATCTTTCAACGTTTTTCAACATTTTTCAACATTTTCGCTCATTATTTCCTCATTATTTGTCATTATCCATCACCTTCTTGTTAGCATTCTTCATTTCTCATCATTCTCGTACTATTTTGATATTATTCACCATTTTCCCCCATTTTCTCATATTACAATAATGATCCGCGTTTTAGACAGCCTACTGGTGTCATCTATTATAAGTTACGATTTGCACACAGTTAAACCGGCGATTCCATTGATGCACGCGGTTTCTTACCAAAGCAAGGAGTTCCATGAAATGCGTAGAGCAGACTAAAACGACTGATTGACGCTGATCTCAGACGTTGCATCATCACAAGCGATTTTCAATAGCGCAGTCTCGGTTAGACCGGTGAGTACATCACTTAAGAGCTTGCTTGAATGTAGAGAAAGTTATGAGTTAACAGAATTTAGTCGACATGTGTGGATTTACACGATCGAACATCAAATGATTAACTTAATTAAGTCAAAACTGATGAATCGTGTACTATGGGGTGTCGAAATATATATTTGTGCATGAATGTATTCTCAAGGCTGCCAGAATATTGTAATCAAAAGTGTTTCTCCATGACCAGATATAATACATGCTTGTGTACACATGAACAATATTTCATCACCCACTTAACGTTCAATCAATTACTCGTACCATGGTTATATCAGGCTAGACACTACGCCAATCATGGATGTCATTTTTCTTACTATAACCACTGGGATAAAGTTCGTTGTTGTGAATTACGTAGGCAGCGCTGCATGCATACGGTCGTCGTTTTCTTGTTAGTTAGGGAAATAAGATTGATTTTGATTCCGCATGCGCGTTTATAAACGTGATCTCGCTGAACACGTGGGTGAACATACACTCACTTAATTTTGTGCTGAATACAACATTGAAAGATTTATATGATTATCAATTTTTGATAAGAATATTGGGAAACTATACATTCAATCTGCTTCATGGTTAACTTTTATATGTACGATATATTATCCCAAATTAAAGTGATGCATTTCTTTCTTTCAGATTCATTGTAATACCTACTCAACTTGCCCGTATCATAAGATAACCATGGTTCTAGTGTTGCGTTTTTTGATTATCTGCTTTTGTGCAGTTGGGGTGATTTTTCATGGGAAGCATGAACAGCATGCCCGGTGCAAATACATCTCCCACACCGAGTTCAAGTCCGCGAGAAATCTTTTATCGTTATCTGGGGACAGAGATCTCCAGAATTACTTGATAGAAATATTCGCGACAGGAAAAACACCCGACATAGTTCAGCTAGCATCAAAGCAAGCTTTCTCGGAGACCTTTGACTTCACCGGTGATTCATTGATGGACGTTAAACTAAGGAACGAGCATACAATAGAAATAGACATCCATGCTAATGCAACGGTTCCCTTTAAAAACTCGAGATTTATCATCGTCAGAGGCGTCGTCATGGAACCAGGAAGAGAGGATGCTCCCTACATCTCACAAACCTGGATAATCGAGATAAATTCGGCATCAGGTAATTATTGTATTCTCTCTGCATACTGTGGTCGCTGGAAGTCGCTCACAAGATTAATCACGAATCTTCACTCAGCTGCCTGTCAAAGTGGTCAATTTTTCACAGATTTGTGAGCGCATATATGTATGCGCATGCCCATGAGCGTCGGATATCGTGGTATTGGATCCTTCTAATACATGATTTTATACTGCCAGCAAAATATCTGAAGCTTATACATTTTAATTAATTGTAGAAAGAGACCCGTACCTAAAGACACCCGATTTGTGCGTCTCTGGTAAAATTCAGCTGAACTCACAAGTCCTACTCTCGGAGCCATTGTTGAAAATTGCTAAATACCAAAAAGAAAAGGGATCTACCCTTGCTACCTACACGCCATCCTACGTATTGATCAAGGAAGCTATGAGGAATGAGTTCACAGAAACAGGTGATGGGAGACATCATATGATACACGCGGTTATAGAGAATTACAGCCTGTTGATCACCGCCACAGGGCCCGACAGTGAAGGTCTGTACATGGCCGAGATTTACTGGACAGACGGGAAGCAGAGAACTCATTCAGATGTGGTCCCATTCGTCATTCTGCCCGAAAAAGGTAGCTACGAATTAAATCTAATTTCTACGGAATCAGGTGGCAGATTTCACTCATTGTTAACATGTATATCCACTATATATGGAAATCACTCTCAAATTAGCTGCATTAAAGTTCGGTCTCAGATTAACCGTATTGTTTATTATTAGCCTATTAATAAAGGAGGTACAGATTATCTTAAGGATTTCATTTTGAACTATATAGCTAATGTTTACTGAGCGGAGGGCGGCTTATGTTGAATGAAGGCTTATATTTTTATGATTAGATAGTACGGTCTCTCATATACACCAGTCATGGATGTTTTATGTTTACATTAGACTCACCAGAAGGTTGGGATGCTGTAAAAATTGTTCCTATTGTGATGATCACCGCGATATTTAGCATCGGGATTGTCATTGCTATCGCCCGATACTTGAAGAGAAAATCACAGCAAAGAAATGGTAAATATTATTCATACATAGCATGCATTTTTGGAGAAATACTACTCCAATTACATGAATGAGTTCCCGTTCACCAATGGTGTAAATTTCTATTCTAAAGATGAATCAGAATCGGAACTTGGACTGTCTGTAAAGATCAATGACGAAGAGAGGCCTGATCATGAGTGTGTAAAACGTTGTTCTGATCTAAGAATGACACAAGAACACAAGCTCCCAACAACCAAGGTACCCAATACTGAAAAAACGGCCTCCGATGTCGTTTATTAATGCCTCGCACTGGTATTTTGTGTTTATTTGTGAATGGTGATTTACGCGAAACCTTCCATCGCTTATAATACCGATGTCGCCGAAGAGCTAATCGACTTTATTTGCAGTATCACAAGCTTTCACCGTTGACAGTGGCCATAACTCTGAGCTGATGGCCGATTCAAGCTTTTCCGTGAATTTGACCGCTTCCCCTAACGCTGGGTTGGCGGATAGTTTGACGACTCAGGAAACCACAGTGGCCCGTCAGAAAGCAGAGCACGATGAAGCCGGAAAGAAACCTCTGATCAACCACAAGCCTACGGATCAGGATGGTTTTTCCTCTGAAGGTACCTAATATGTTCTTATTACGTATTGTTCTCCGTGACTTATACACCTGACACCCCGATATATTTGGGGGGTTCATTGGGCATTGGGGTGTTGATTTCCCAAAGGGAACTTTAGTACTCCAGATTTTGGATCATATCTACAGTTTTACCCTAAGTAGAATCACATAAGAATGATGATCGAGACGATAGGAAAGTTCTTAACGTCGCATAAATCTTTTTGTGAATAATCATTTTAATCGATACCGTGAAACCCAGGATATAAGCATGTGATAGTGATATATAACCTTGATTCAAATAACGCCACCTCCTTTTTTAAGTGATTCCAGTTTGTGGATCCCATACATACTCATATATATATATATATATATATATATATATCTTACGTTAAACCGGGATATTATTGTATTGGGTGTCGAGATGTGTGTACACAGTGTTTTACTTTTACAGGCGAGATGACAAATCTCTTAGATAGCACTATAGTTGATGCTCCCCCTATGACCAAAATCGAGACTCCGACTGCTGGTTATATTTAAATCATCATGGCGCATATACATAAACACACATAGTGTATCGCACATAGCACAGATAACACGCTCATATACATATCAAATGACAAGTGCCATGATTTTGTGATCAGTATGTTTTTATTTTTCAGGCTCAGACACAGTGGACGATCTGCTGGCCTCTCCTCCTGATATTCCTGAGATACCCGATATTAATCTCACCCCAACTCGTGCGGACAACTGTCACAAAACAGCGTGTAAGTCCCTGGAACCATAGAATATTTAAACTATGGAGACAACTAGTATTTTACAAAACGGTGATCAATAGCCGTGCAATTATAGTCGATGGGAAAAGCTTTAAACACGTCAGTATATATTGAGTTCCTATATGTGCGACCTTTGACCCTTATAGTACAAAAGAGAACAATTGGGGGACCACGATAGATACGCGTTATATAAAATTCCACGTTACATCAAATCGCGCTATAGCGACCCTCGACTGTAAAGTGTTTTAAATAGTGACACTGACCTAATTAAAATACAGCAATATCTCTGGAGATGACGTCACAAATTACGGGGACGCTCGTAAAAGAGGAAGAGAAATTCTCGTTGGAGATAGAAGATGGATCGGAGAGCATCACCAATAATGAGAATGATGCTAGCAGGGATACAAAAACACCAGGACCGATACAAACCGAACGTACGTATCCCGTCAAAGTACACAATCCATGTGATATTAGTCACAACATGTGAATTGCATCCTTGTCAAGTGGTTAATATTTGGATCGCCAGTTGTGGACGAAAACCTATTATTTTAGATAAGCGATAGTGATATATTTATTAGGTATGTGACATAATGTTGACTCGTTGGTACTCGCAGTTTACATGATTTTTTGCTTATCCAGGAACAACGGATAGTTCGGAGCGCAGTGTGCCTGAAGGGGAACTCCTCGACTCCGGAGTGGGCGATAGCTGGGGATGCCAGCAGGAGCCAGAGGGGGGCAGACCATGGTTCGCGCGTAACAAAAAACAGCAGGATGCCGCTAACCACCAGAAGTCAGCCTCACTAGATGGATTCCACAAAACAGGTATTTGCATTTACAACCTTTTAAATGGGTTTTCACATCAGAATATTTCCCTAATTATATGTGTGTCCACATCAACAGGGGTGGCGACGCTCCTATTTGTGAAGTCTAACATCCCCCCCCCCCCTTTGAATTTACCGCGCTATAATTTTTAATATTAATATTAAATGATAACTCTTTAATTAATTAATTTTGCGGTTGACGTCAATGAAACGATTTGAACGCGCAAATGTTTGAATTGTCATAAAACTGATATAATCCTTGATGAGACAGCATAACACGCACATATTTGTCGCTACTCCAGATTTAATAACACCATTTATTAAAATGTTTGTGTAAATCGCCTTCGACAGAACCACGCGTGATGATAATGAATAGAAGAAGCGTGATCCAAGATTCCATGGACCCGTCTGAATTAAGAAGTTTGTTAGTCAAAGAGGAGTTGGTGCCAGAAACGCTCCCCTATTATGGGCAAGAAGAGACAGAGAATGAACAGAATGAGTTTCTGGTAAATGAGTTGTTGAGGGGTAAAAAACCCCCGGAGAAACTACAACGGTTTATCGATGTCATCGAAAGTGACTATAACATCTATGCTACGTAACGTTACAAAAGCGTATAAGCCTAAACACAATTAAAATTAATTAACATGTTGTAATTATACATGTTCGTGCTATTTATATTTAAATTTGCGGGTCATTGCGACCCGAAAAACTGTGATGCCACGTTGATAATACGGTTTTAATTTTATCGAGCTCCCTAGAACCCGGATACGTGCAGGTCTTTGTTGGCGCGAGGGGATTTATCTGGAATTGGTGTTTAACCTTGTGGCGTGGTTGCACCACAGCCGAGACCACGCGATCGGTTTTATGTCAAACTGATTATAGGGCACAAACAATTCTGGCAGGTTGTGAATGACTGTCAAGATGTTTTAAAGAATAATTATTCGTTGTTATTTTGTGCCATATTCAGGTGGAAGTAACGATAATATAGAGTAGCATTTATACATGTTTTTAAAATTGTATTTGCGCTTCGTCGATTTGCGACAGCATTTCTGTTTGATAGAATAAGTACAGTGAGAACTGGTCACGCTTGTTTTGCGTTATACCGCGGTTAACCGGGGCAGTTGCTTCTACACAGCTCTGTGTTTAAATTCCTCTAATACCGCGCTCGAATATTAATAATAATACTTGAAGCATTTTTTAACGCGGAATTATAAAACCGAGCTCTCACCTCGGGAGTAACCGCGGTTATCGCAAAAGGACCGCGGCCAGTCCTGTACATGACTAGACATGTACATGTATTTTGCATATTTTATATGAAAATAAAAATGTACCATCACTCGTTGACTGTTTTTAGTTCATAAAAAATCATCGAGGTCCAGAACTATTTAATGATGTTCCGTACGTACGTTTGGGCGGTTTTGACTTCGCCTTTTAAGCTTCGTATTTCAGGTGCCTCTAATTTTACCTCTAAACATTAATGTTCTATAACCACTCGTAGTGTATGAGCAATGTTTGCCGAAGAGTCGTGTGTATTTGCAAAAGGATTAACACTGCGCGCATCCGGGACGACTTCTGTAGCTACGCGACGCAACTAAAATGTGGAATCAAAGACAGAGCTGTTGTATCCACGGAAATTATGCCATCGTCACCTGATATCCCATAGCTGACTGATAATAGCTATCTTATAACCACGCATGATCGAGTTAATTAATATAATCGCCCTGATATCATAGCTTCATATTTAACAGGGAATATTGCGCGTCGAGTCGACGTTAACTGTTGTGCTTGTAGCTATGTAACAGAGAGTAAATAAAGCGAGGCTTTTGTGGTGAACAAACTAGAGATTTTTATTTCTAAAAATTATTAAAACTTCCAAATACACGAATAGCTATATTTTTAAAAACATATCAAACGTTGCTTTTCTTGAGCGACTTGGTTATATAAAAATATCAAAACTAATAAAAATCCCTCTAGGCCGTTTGTCCCTGAGTACAGGTAAGTATAACTCATCAATTACCGTGGAAATGGACGCGTGCCTAGAGGTTCTCTGAGATGTACATGGAAGTAGTGGCGCAAAGCAGTATGCTCGCGAAGAAGTATCTTATAGCAATACTACTTTCGCCCTTGGATATTATGAACCCTAAAACTACGTCTAAATCATACAATCAATCATATATACATGTTAATCAATCCTTAGTAAATGGAAGACACCTTACCCGGTACCTTACACCCGGTCTTATCTTTCCTTAATTTGTCTTCCCCTTTTATACATATTGACAATAGATGTAAATGATGTCATGCCGATAAAGAACAATGCATAGCGATAAATATAAAATACATTAACGTATATACACAGTTTACCCATGGTAGGTGTAGGTGTATTATATTTCTCGGGGATGCCAATGTAGGGCTTATAATTTATTCCAAGCGTTGGTAATTTTAGAAAAAAGGTACTGGTATGGTCCGATGTATGACCACATAGATTGTGAATTTTCCCAGGTACCTTGAAATGAGATATCCTCATTTTCTGCCTCTGATAGTTTGGCTGTTAAAGCTCCTGCTCGACGCAACGAGTGGAGTGAGAAATAGGCAGGATCAAGACCAATTAATTTTACATATTTAGTGAAAGTTGCCGCAAGGAGATTTCGCGTAACAGGTTTGAATGAATTTTCTCCCTTATACATCAAGAGTGGTTGACCTGGCTCTGGCAGCCCTCCAAGATAGATTACATAATCAATGAAAGCTGTCACAGGGCATAAACATGAATTCGGCAACGCTTTCAAACAGAACATGAGCGGTTCTTTACCTCTTCTTGTTTTTGTGTCTTTTAAGATGAATTTAATATGACCCTTTTCCAAATTTAAACTGATGTCTCCAAACTGTAGCTCTTTGTGCGTGTCTGTTATATTTGCTGATTTTTTCGCGATATTTGATTGCCGACAAAAAGATAGGAAGGTGATTATAAAGGCGAATTTAAACACCGGTGCATGATCGAATTTGGCATTTGTCAACAAAATGTTTTCCAGTTGGCGCGGCGAAATGGGAAGTTTCTGGTTAATTAAACTTTTTGGTTTATTTTTTAGAGCGCGCATAATGAGTTTGAAATTATAATCATTTTTTGCCGTCAGAGTGAGATTTTGTTGAAGATGCCAGTGTTCGACTGAGTTAAGGTGGTGATTTATCGTACTGTATGCTAAATTTTTTCGGTTTAATTCGGCGATGTACGTACTTAGGTTGTCTGGGTGTGGTTGTTTTGGGTCAAAGAAGAGTTTTTTGGCCAAATTCAAGTAAAGTTTTACCGCGCTCTGTCTGTTTGCTAACGTTCCCGGTGAATATGCTTGGCTTCTCAGGTTCAACACTTCTTTCCATAATGATCTTTGATAAACGTTGATCCGATCTGTAGGGAAGATAGAAAAGACGAATGATTAGTTCCTCTGATTATTACCGGTGTAAAAGGAAATAGCGCGTCTGAAATATTGATATATTACTTCCGTCGTCCTTGCTTTAAAAACCGTTCTTAGGTTTTTCCCTGCAAACCTTCAAGACATTTTTACTTTAAATGTGCAAATTACAGGGTCGGATCTGGAATTATCAATATCTCATTCGTTGTATTTTCCATTGTTAAACCGAGCGTTGAGATCAGTTTCTTAGAGGCTAGCGCGTCTTTTGTGCTTAACATTTCTCTGCTGAGTGTATCTGCCACCGTGTTACTTTTCGTGTCAATATACAGAATTGTGAGCTCTATATCATGTATTGAACATAGCAACCAAATCTCGCGAACTATTGCTCTTAAAACGTGCTCTTTTGCTTTGCCGTTTTGAATGGCATTAATGGTTACTTTGTTGTCACAGAAGAGCCTTAAATTCTGTTGAGCTAACCGTCTGCACCATTTTCTGATTGCTACTAGGACTACAAAGCATTCGAGTTGGTTGATTGAGTTTGCTAGGTTCACAATGTGTGCTGGGAAGCTGAATGATAGAGCTGCTTTTTCCATCACTGCTCCTCCCCCTTTGAGAGAAGCGTCTGTATACAGCGTGTGATGGAATTCACTATCTCTTAAAAAGTGTTTTCCATTATAACATGATAAAAATCTAACAAACCAGTTAAGATCTTTCCGTACGTTAAAGTCAACACACGCTGAGCCAAATTTCTCTGCTTCAGCTAGCTTATCAAATATTCTCCCGATGAAATGTCTGCTACCTATCGAACATGAGCTTGCATAATGTATGCGTCCACTCAGTTTTTGCCATTCTAGTAACGTCGCTTGTTGAACCTTGTTCCATTTCTGTACAAGTAACAGCGTGTCCTGTATTTTCTCCTCTGGCATAGACATGGTCATTAAAACTGAATTAAATTTAATGCCTATCCATGTGAGCTCGGTACAGGGTAGCACGGTCTTGGCTTCTGATAAACTGAAGCCTAACGATCGTATAGTCTGAGTAATTGTTTTAAACTCATTCATCCCTTCGCTTCCTTGTGATAGAACCATCGCTCCATCATCACAGTAGATGACTAAAAGTAATCCTAGTTGGTGAATGATGTGTGCTGCCAAATTGGATACTGTCTGCTGTATAAACATGGCATCTTTCATGCCATACACCAGACAGTTTTCCAAGTATGTGCGCCCCTCCCATTGAAATGCTACCCAGGGTAACACTGATGGATCAGTTTTCAACTGCCGAAAAGCCTTTTCGAAGTCGAAACTCGCTAATAGACACCCCTGTCCTTTGTGTGCAATTAAACATGCCAAATCCAAAGGTGAGGGCAGTGACAGTTTAAATGTGCGTCCCAGAAAAGTGTCTTCACTGACCATGCTGTTTAAAGAATTCCCTAAAGGGAATTTGAAATCAGAGATTATGCGCATGAGATCACTCAGCTTTTTTACACGCGCCAGTAGAGCGCTGTAATGGACGTAACTAAACGGTTTATAATCAAACGGGCCAAGCAGTGTTTTTCGCTCTAGCTCATTTGCAATGTGTTTTTGAACGTGCGTGGGATTCTTTACCGCCGTTCCGTGATTGATATCTTTTTTCTTTTTCCACTGATCATTATCAAATTGATCATGTGTGTCCGCGCACGGTAAAGTATAATCAATCCCTATTGGAAACCCGAAGTCTAGCCATTCAATGACCTCCCTCCCAAGCTCTGTATGAATATGTTGTTTCCACGTTTCTACATTAAAGTTTTCGTTTACTGAAATGCGAGGGCCAGCAAAGTTATATTTTCCCGTGGTGATAATTGATTCATAAACATGCGCGAGTTTGTCATTCATTTTTCTTAAAATGTCTGACGGTTTTGGAGGTAAGTAATCTTTAGGCAGGTCTTTCGTTAGTTCCTGTTCTGTATTCAACCAGAAATGATAAAAATCAGCCTTTTTTCTGTCCTGGGGATTTAATTTAGTTAAACGCGGTATGTGTTCGGCATAGTATGTAGTTTTCGCAAGTGCGGAGAAAGCCCACCTTTTATCCAGAGGGCACTCAGTAACAGTCGGGGTCTGACAGATCGTCCTGTGGTTGGGTACAGAGTACTTGGCTTTGCTGTCTTCGGTACTCAAGGTCGACCGAGTAGGGGTAGATCTGTGCCGATTGGCTACCGTTCGCTTCAACTGAATGTTGGGAGTCACTTGGTTGTAAGCCGTTTGAGAGAGTGGATGTGGTAGCTGTTTCAACAGTGATGAGCGTGTCAGGTGAAGCTTGTATGGCCTGTACTTCTCTTGTACCTTCCCTGTGTCCTGTACCTGTGGTTGTGTCATCCTTGTCATTTTTCCTTTGCAGGTCTCCATCACTGGCCCATGATTTGAATGAGCAGGTATGGGTGTAGGTGAGGTGCGGTATGCAGGATTCGGAGGCGGCCCTGTGGATAGCGGGCTTATCGCGTCTGACTGCGGCGTCCCACGTGGTGACTGAGAAGTAACAGTAGAACACTTAAGCCATGACTTATTTATAGATGGGTAAGTTAAGCGCTCATCTTGTGAACAGCTGTTATCTGACATGCATGTACTTGCATGAGCCTGTGACAGGTCAGCGTGTTGTGTTACGCGCGCTTCATGATTCGAACTTAAATTCATATTATTTGCTAGAATTTTAGAACTTTCATTTCTCCCTGGGCTGATGTAAGAGATTTCGCCATTTGTAAAGTTTGCTGGTGGAGTGAGCGCTTTTACTTTGGACTTAAACGGAGTTTCTCCGCTACTGACCTTGTGTGTAATTTGACCCCGGTGTTGACCGGTGGTGGTCGCCTGATGCTGGGGTATTTTCGCTGCGTTCCGCCATCTGTTTAGCTTCGGTTGAGGGAGATTAGCCACAGGG
>JAXGGS010256847.1:0-14950 GCA_035585475.1 Armandia brevis | reverse complement strand
ACTGGAGTTAGAGGACCGGCTGGAGAGTCGGGCCGGCAAGGTAACCCCGGGCCAGCTGGTGATTCCGGGCCTGCTGGACGGACGGGAGCAACTGGACCGAGGGGAGAGGACGGGCGTGTTGGGCCCGGGGGTGCAGACGGTCGGACAGGAAGGACGGGGGCAACAGGTAAATATTTCGATCATATTACCGAGCAAAGCTCAGCGGCAGCAGGCCGCCGCGTAGCGCGGTTATTTGCTGTAGCCGTCCTCACAAAATAGGCATATACAATTATGTACCCATTTCTGGCACTGGCCACGTTCGCCAGATTTGTGCCATAGTGTCGTAATTTTTGTTTTTCTTTAATATTTTGTATACCCTCGGGAATAGGCTTTGCCTTCATTATATTAACATTAATAAGTAAACTGAAGCACATAATTTATGCCTTTCTTTGGCATGTGATAGTGATAGTTCTGTTAGCTTTAGCTCCAACAAATGTAGGGAATGAACACTCTTTTATGGATTTACTATCACGTGACAGATTTCTTTTAAAATATGATTAATGAATTATTAGAGAATGCATTCAAAGCGATATGGGATTTACATCATCATGTGTATTCGCCGTTATTAAAACACTACATGAGTTTATTGATATTGTACTTTACATGTTATGATATTACCCAGGTCCCGGAGGCAGGCCCGGGGAGTCGGGCAGAGACGGGAGGACGGGAGAACCGGGAGTGGAGGGCAGGACTGGAGGTACTGGGGTTACAGGTCCAGCTGGCCCCACCGGTAACCCGGGACGTGACGGTCTGACGGGCAGAACGGGCGCTACTGGCCCGGGAGGTCCGGTGGGGCCTCGGGGTAGCTCCGGGGCCACAGGTACAACCGGACCAACAGGTGAGTATATCATTGTAATTACATCTCAGTCGCCCATCATCAAAATGTGCAGTCTATAATATGTGTCATACGATCAAAATTCAATCTAATTACAGCAGTAAAAGGATAGAATGCTATATATATTTAAATATAGACTAAGTGTATCATAGTAATTATAGCGGTAAAAGGATAGGATGCCATTTTAATCGATTTTATAAACATATAATTATCTTTATACCGTCAATGTCCTTGAATGTATGAGAATACTGGAAGGTCAGAGTACAAACATATTAAAAGTAAAATTAAAATCCTTGTTGATAATAAATGAAATATATGAGAGGGACGATTAACGATATAATGTAGAAATATAATTGTGAAGCATGAATATTGATATGGTAGTGTTACTTGTAACCAACAGGACGGACCGGGGACCCGGGCAGACCAGGAGAGTCGGGACCAGCGGGCCGACAGGGTGAGCGAGGACTTACTGGCCCGAGAGGTGACGCTGGAAGGACCGGTAACACCGGGTCCACCGGACCTAGAGGTCCGACCGGAGATAATGGTCGTGATGGACGCACAGGCGCCACGGGTAAAACACCGACATTACCATAGTAACTCGTTATAAAGCTGACAGCTATAGCTCGGTTAACTATACAGTAGTTTTTAGCCATAACGCGTGCCTTACGTGGGCCCAGTGCGCTGACTAATTTGAACTGCGCATGTTATGGGTCCTACACTGTCAAAAATATAATAAAAACATGCTAATGTAATCATAGGTAATATTAAAACCCGAAGATTTCAATCTTCCATCAAACCATCAGAATCTACCACGTACTTACGTTAGCCTCGCATTATTTCTCTTTTATTCAGGTCCAGTGGGCAGACAGGGACCTGGTGGGGAGCCTGGCCGGGAGGGTAGAGTGGGCTCCACCGGGCAGACCGGGCCTCGCGGAGACACGGGAGAGCCGGGGAGGACAGGACAGACAGGGGCGAGCGGCAGCAGTGGTCCCCGGGGAAACACGGGAGCCACGGGGATAGAGGGGAGGCCCGGACCGGGGGGACCACAAGGTCTGCCGGGTCTCTCAGGCAGGACTGGTGCCACAGGTAATTATATCATACTAGCTGTTGTACCCTGCCCTGCGGGGTATTATTGCAATTTTACTCAAATGCTATTGATTAAGAGAGTCAGGATATTCTCCTGTGGGTATTGCTAGTTATCCTCTGACACACCCATTCCCCAAGAACACCAAGTTATCCTCTGACATACCCATTCCGTGAGAGCCCCCTCCACAACACCTAAACTATTTCACTGACACATCCATACCTGGAGAGCCCCTCCCTCTTCGCAATGCACAACAAGTTATCCTCTGGCACACCCATTCCCTGATTTTTGTTGTGTTTTATGGTTCGAGTTGATACAAAGTCGGATTCAAACACTTTCTGCCGACTCAGAATCAGCCTATATCCCACAGGTTTCCCAATTTTGGGAGACAAACTTTTCCCTTAGCGAAATTATATAAAGATATATAAAATATATATGATATGATATATCACACTACAATCATCATTTTAACTTTCACCTAGCACCTTACTCAAGTCAAAGGATATTGTGTGCTAAAAGCCAGTTTTATGACGCGGTTGAATATCAATAATGAATGTTATGCCAACATTTAAAGTATCAACGTATATCTAACGCATACCTATCATGGCCTAATCGTGTGATTAGTAATTAAAAGCTTCTTATAAGTTAACTGCTAAGATTATACAATGACCCACGGATAAATCGAGCATAAAACTGTGCGATTGACGCCTCCGCTGGTGTGAGCTAACAGTGAATGTTTGTTATAGACAGCAGCACACGTACAAACTCGTGCGGTATACACACTATATAAAATTAACTTAGTTTTTCACTTATTGTTTCGATCATCACCCTGAATAGAGCTCCATTTCTATCACGCTATTGTTTATAACGCGGCCTCAGACTGGTACTGTATCACCGTTACCCACGTTATAGCGAGGGGCTACTGTAGCGAGATTGAAACATGATCCTGTGTGTGTGGTCGTGACACCTTGAACAGAGCTCCATTTCTATCACGCTGTTGTATATAACGCGGCCTGTACCTCCCATACATAACGCATTTATAAAATTACCTCATGTGTTGTTGTGATTTCCAGGACCGCGGGGAGACTCGGGAGACCGCGGTGTCCCCGGAACTCCCGGAGCTACTGGACGTGCCGGCCCGGGTGGACCGACCGGGCCTCGAGGTGACTCAGGACAGAAGGGTGAGCGAGGGGAGACAGGTCTTAGAGGAGACACCGGACCTTCAGGTATGTAAAACACAAAAATAAATTATAATCATATATCATATTAAAATCATAAACACGTGTCAGTAACCGTTTTTAAAATTATATCCGAAAGTGTACACGATAATATTTCCCATCGAGTAGTATATGTGATATGTAGCAGTATATTTAACATTAGTAGTATTTGCTGGTAAGAAATGTATAATGTAAATATACAAGTGTTGGGTGTAATGTGCACAATCAAACCTGGTCAAACATTGGAACGTTCCGATATCTCGAAGGTATAAATCTGATACCAACAGCCTTCGACATGACATGAATATACTGTAAAGCAGTAGAATAAGATTAACTACATTAAATGACATGCTATTATATGTACGAATTAAGGAAGTTTTGAATGCTGGACCTGCAGTATCGCCTGTTCTGTACACTGTCCTGAATGGCAACAAGCTGATAGTATTTTATTACTATAACGGTGGCGCTTTTTATCATTCGATTGTAATGGCAAACATGTACCCAATCACAACCTTATTTCAATTAGCTCCCTTGGCGATTTGATAATCACACCAGCTGAATTTCCATTTAACAAACAAACACTAATATGTGTTAACTGTATATGTATTTATTAATAAGATATATGTTGAACTGTTTGCAGGTCGGGCGGGAGTGGACGGAGTTGACGGGACGCCGGGTAGAACGGGAGCTGTGGGAGTGACGGGGGAGATAGGACAGCCTGGCCGGGATGGAGAGAGAGGAGGGAGCGGACCTCGTGGTGATACCGGACAGAGAGGGGAGACGGGCAGGACCGGGGGGACGGGGGCTACAGGGCCACAAGGTCCCTCCGGACCGCGGGGTTCGGTCGGCGAGACGGGAAGAACCGGAGACCGAGGTACAGTTCAGATAATCATAAATACACAACATTGTAGTCATCAAAATTCTGCATCTTTAAAAAAGTGGGTGATGTCTTTGCTCGGGAAAGTATAAATATTTAAAATAATCCTAAGCTTTGTAAACGGTGACTTGATGACGCACAAAGCTTCTTTCGGCCGCATTTTAGAGATCATCACGAATGAAGTTTAATTCATATTGGTGATAGAAAAAGAATATTCTGTAAATATTCTGTCATTTGTGTTGATACATGCTAGGCACCCCTGGTGTGGATGGGAGGACCGGAGATAGAGGCCCGACTGGGGTAGCTGGACCACAAGGCCGGCCTGGGCCCCTGGGACCTGTGGGCCCGGCGGGAGAGAGCGGACCTCGCGGTGCGGTGGGTGACAGCGGCAGGACCGGCGCCACAGGCACCACCGGGCCTCAGGGGGAGCGCGGCGTGCCCGGCAGGGACGGGGAGACGGGGAGGAACGGGGAGCCCGGGGTCAGGGGGCCTCAGGGTGGTCAGGGGGAGAGAGGGGCGCAAGGAGAACCAGGTATCTTATCTAATTATAAATACTTATATATCACTTGTATTTCTCTCGTGTTATCTTAGGCATTGACTGTTCCAAAATTATAATGTCACAAGATTGATTAAATTATCATTTGACATGACAATTCTTAGATAACTGTGGTTTCAGATTTTCTCGGTCCTTACATTGTGAACATTAAACATGTTAAATTATAATCCTCTTGATGATTATCATGTAGTAATATATACGCACCTGGTTGATTAATGATTGATCTGCAGTAGTAGTATATTCGCACCTAGTTGATTGTTGTTTGGTTTACGCAGGCGTGAGAGGGCTGACAGGGCAGCAGGGAGCAGAAGGTCGAGGGGGATCAGTGGGAGCTGAGGGACAGACCGGCTCTACTGGCACCCGCGGACCGACCGGCGCTACTGGTACGCGTTATACATTCGAAATTTAACAGGTCTGGCAGAGATTCAATTGATATATGTATTCTCCATTGACTAAACTCTTAACGATTTCCTTTTTCCTTTTGTTTAGGAGGGAGAGGGTTGAGCGGAGATCCCGGTAGACAGGGAGAGCCGGGACCTGTCGGCAGACAGGGTACGAGCGGAGCTACTGGGCGGGTCGGCCCTGTGGGGAGTCCGGGCCGGGGAGGAGAGCCCGGGGGCAGGGGGACGACAGGCGCCACGGGACGTGTGGGTCCGGCAGGCAGGGACGGACAGGCGGGCCGGGCCGGGGTGTCGGGCGCCACGGGGCAGAGCGGCCCGCGAGGAGACCCGGGGAGGGCCGGAGGGCCGGGACCGAGCGGGGAGCCCGGCAGACAGGGCCCCGCTGGTCCGGCGGGCGGGAGAGGGGACCCGGGAACACGAGGGCTCACAGGCGCCACCGGACAGGCAGGTCCGCTCGGTCCCCGGGGAGAGGGAGGTCCCGCCGGGCGGCCCGGGGACCCGGGATCCCGGGGTCTTACCGGGGCCACGGGAACTACAGGACCGCGAGGTCAAACCGGGTCAACAGGAGGACAAGGTCCTAGAGGACTCAAGGGAGATCTGGGTAACTATAACATTCACCATTTACAATTATATCAATTTAAATTCGAATTACTCAGTACATTTCTTCAAATATCGGAATGAATAAGTGATTTAACTTTTGCGACTGTTTGATATGCACATATTGATAAGATATTGATTCATAGATACATGTAGTTAACTTGTAGATTGTGTATTAGTAATTAAGGTTTATTAACCTGTTTATGATCTATCCAGGTGCTCGAGGTTTGACGGGAGCTACCGGGAGAATAGGAGCCACGGGATCACGTGGTAACCCTGGTAACGACGGCAGAGCAGGGAATCCCGGTCTCAGGGGAAATACAGGTTAATATGTTTATTAATATTATTGTCTTTATTAATATTAATTTTGTTATCAGCATTACACAATGCTGTCCTGAAAGCCCATATGTGTGATATAATAGAAGATTTAAACAGTAATATATCAAAACAGCTCTAATATATACACATGAGCATGGCCTTGTGAAACTGTGTAATTATGTTTTATAGGCTAAGTATTGCAACATATGATATATTTGTAATGATTAATAATAATGGTTACTTGTATAACCAAAATTATGAGGTGGGATTTATTTAGTCAAACCATATTATAAATACACTACACTATATAATTATAGCGGATTTATGTGTTGGTATTTTTTAAAGCGCAATATTGTATGATTTGTTTCCTGTAACCGCCCGTGTTGTATTTCCCCCAGGAGCTACAGGGTCTCGCGGGCCGGCGGGACAGACAGGACCGGCCGGGGCTCAGGGTAGGGTGGGATCTACCGGCTCCACAGGATATCGTGGTTCCCCGGGGACAAATGGTCAGCCGGGACCTACAGGGAGGACAGGCAGTCAGGGACCCGCCGGTACAGCCTTAAACTCAACTTTATTATCAAAATAAACATATCAAATATTAAAAAGGATAAATAAGGATAATAGTCATAAATTATCCAGCGACTTCAACTGCATGTATTTGTTCATTAACTGAAAATAGATAATGTGTTTTATAAAATGGTTTTAAACTAATCGAAAGAAATTGCCTATACCGACGCATTTGTTTGCGACTAATACAGACCACGGTGTTATTTTGTTTGATCTTTCTCTAGGTCGGCCGGGACCATTTGGTATGACGGGTTCCACGGGACGCCAAGGCCCGAAAGGTCAAACAGGTTCTACAGGACACACCGGTTCGGATGGTGGTGCTGGACCTCCGGGTTAGTGCAATTAATCTATGAAAATATTACTTGGTAGTTATAAAGGGGTGCTTTTCTCTCAATATTCAGGCAAACCGTTAACGTTATTTAAGCGTTATTGGGTACATGTAAATGGGTTCAGAATCACAGAATGCAGTTGATAGATGATTCTAGATCTTAAACTGTGCAGTGGAACGCCGATAATGAAAATTGCGATATTGATCTCGTTGAATTAAAGGCAGACTGTTCATTTTAAAGTTAATGATGGTTCTTGGATATTGATTTCTTTGTGTTTGTATACTACTGTAGGACAGCCTGGCCCACGAGGTACTAGTGGAGTGCGAGGTTTGAAGGGAGAGGTTGGAAACCCCGGGCGTGACGGCTCAGAGGGACCGAGGGGCTTCTCAGGACCAGCAGGACCCGAGGGTAAATAGAAACACCGAAAAGTTGCCCACCTAGAACATCATGCAATACTTTCTTATTCCTTGATTCCCTGAACCTGGAATTTTCCACACTAAGATGAACAAGTTCACGCCATATTTTGCTAATGCATCTGATTAGATAATTATAATGACGCTATTAAGAATGGCTGTGATGTAGTTATAGTTAAGTTGTAATTGATGTGTGTATTTCAGTGAGAGTTAAGTTGTAATTGATGTGTGTATTTCAGTGAGAGTTAAGTTGTAATTGTGTATTTCAGGGAGAGAAGGGCGCGCAGGTCCGGCAGGTCCCACAGGGAGGACGGGAAGTACCGGACTGAGAGGTCTGACCGGTCAGCCGGGCGCCAGGGGGGAGCCAGGATTCGGTGTGTACATTTAATCTGTAACACTCTATACTTCTCCCGACACGACTGAGCAAGTTCTGCTTTACAGACACAAAGATATCGTACACTCTGATCATATTCTCATCATGTTATTTTTGTATTTGTAGGACAACCCGGGCCCCCAGGACCATCCGGATCAGCAGGTGTGGCTCGCATAATAATACATTTTTATACATTTTAATAAATAAGTTTGATGCATGTATTCTGTATCGCTCGTACTGTCGTACAGCTCAGTAATAGGTTCAAGTTACAATACTGCACATTAATATTACAGACGTGCAATCATTTTCTGCTACTATGGTGATATATTGTTTCATACATGAATCTTTTATCATAGTGTACACAAGGAAAGCCGGAAGCGCCTGCAATGACTGTAATGCTAACTATGACAGTTATGATCGTATAAAGATAAATTAAAATTCTGTAATGGTTTTTTCAACGTTAAGCAATGATTTGATTTATGTTTCTATAATCGCTGTTTTTCCCTGTGTTAGCAAACCTGCGGAACGAGTGTGTGGAAAACCGAGGTGGCTGTGAACAAAGATGCCGGGACACTCACGATAGTTACTTCTGTATGTGTCGAGAGGGGTACAGGGTCCGCGCCACCAACTACAACTGTCCAGGTGAGCTCATATACTACTTACACAGGGTCCGCGCCACCAACTACACTGTCCAGGTGAGCACGTATACTACTAACACAGGGTCCGCGCCACCAACTACAACTGTCCAGGTGAGCACGTATACTACTAACACAGGGTCCGCGCCATCAACTACAACTGTCCAGGTGAGCACATATACTACTTACACTGTCCAGGAGCACGTATACTACTTACACTGGGTCCGCGCCACCAACTACAACTGTCCAGGTGAGCACATATACTACTTACAACTGTCCACGAGAGCACATATACTACTACAACTGTCCAGGTGAGTTCATATACTACTTACACTGGGTCCGCGCCACCAACTACAACTGTCCAGGTGAGCACGTATACTACTTATACAGGGTCCGCGCCACCAACTACCACTGTCCAGGTGAGCACGTATACTACTACAACTGTCCGGGTGAGCTCATATACTACTTACACTGTCCAAGTAAGCACACACACTACTTACACAGGGTCCGCGCCAGCAACTACAACTGCCCAGGTGAGCACACAATACTACTTACACAGGGTCCGCGCGACCAACTACAACTGTCCAGGTGAGCATATATACTACTTACACAGGGTCCGCGCGACCAACTACAACTGTCCAGGTGAGCACACATACTACTTACACTGGGTCCGCGCCACCAACTACAACTGTCCAGGTGAGCATATATACTACTTACACTGGGTCCGCGCCACCAACTACAACTGTCCAGGTGAGCACGTATACTACTTACACAGGGTCCGCGCCACCAACTACAACTGTCCAGGTGAGCACGTATACTACTTACACTGTCCAGGTGTGGACAAATACTACTTACACTCGGTCCGCGCCACCAACTACAACTGTCCAGGTGAGCGCATATACTACTTCCACTGTCCAGGTGAGCTCATATACTACTTCCACTGTGCAGGTAAGTACTTATACTACTACAACTGTCAAGGTGAGCGCATATACTACTTCCACTGTCCAGGTGAGCACATATACTACTACAACTGTCCAGGTGAGCACATATACTACTTATACTGTCCATGTGAGCATATATACTACTTATACGGGGTTTGCGACAGCAGCTATAATAACTGTCCTAGTAAGGCACATATACTTCTCATTGTCTGTTTTTACAATATATTTTGTGCGATCCGATGATTTATCGTGAAGACAATCAGTAATTGTTACTCGAGCTTTGCATCAACGATACGCATTCTCCGATAAAGCCATCTTAAGATAAGTGGTTAAACAAGACTTATAGATTTCATCGAGAGACCTTGCCGTCAGGCACATGTTCCTCGTTATATCAGAACTGATGGATATTTGTTGTCTCCCCCTTACCTGCTATATCTGACCTCACCTTACACCATGTGTTTAATTTCCCAGCGGCCACGGAGAGAAGGAAGAGAGAAGCGATGACTGCTGCTGAGGAGGAGAAGTTATCTGAGGGAGAAGTATTACACAGACGTAAACGGCAGAGTGCCGCAGGTAAGACAGACTTTATAGTAACCAGCTGTTGTTACCTGCGCTGAGGGTATTGCTAGTAACTATCGAAAATAAGGAGGCCACACCCCTGTCACACTTAAAGTTACATTATTGTCCACCACCACCCCTGCCCCAACCCCTAGAGTAAAAATTAAATGAAATAATAGTCCCAGGGCACCCTGGTTACACATTGACACACAACCCCACCCCACTCCACCTTAACCAGATACAACATTTTCACAAATTAGAGGGATCTGTTTCAATACAAATACGAAAGCCCCCCTCTTCCCTTAATAAATATTTCATTTTTGTCCAATGGATGTTGTATTAATATTTACATGTGTTAAACCTCCAGGTTGCGGTAGCATGGATGTTACATTAATATTCCCATGTGTTAAACCTCCAGGTTGTGGTAGCATGGATGTGGTGTTTATGATGGACACCTCCCGGAGTGTGGTGAGCGCAGAAGGAGAGCCTTACCTGAAGCGGTTCCTCAGTAACATCATACAGCAGTTAGATATAGGAGGGACGGGGACCAGGGTAGGACTGGTGAACTACGCCAGCACCGCCAGGAATGATTTCTACCTCAACTGGTACGACAACAGGAATAGTCTTCAGGTAAGTAGTATAATATACTGACCGTAAGCAGTGTAATTTAGTCCACATATCATACTACTTAGCTACTAAGGAGCTAATGACATGGACATACATATGTTCATTATGACATTGATCGTAACATACGGACCTTAAGTCTAACCGGTTAAGATGTTCTAGTTCTGATTAATAAAGAATAATTCGTTGTATTCCAAGGCGACATTCCACAACGTGTGTGTGTTGATGGTAGATTTACGATAAATCGTTCACATGCATGTTAAAATATCTAAAGTTAGAGATGGAATATTTGATTATTATAACACGCGCGTTATTATATCCCAGGAAGCCATAGATGATCTGAGGCTGATAGGAACGGACACAAACATGGCTGCCGCTCTGGAGAGGATGAGGCTGGATCAGTTCCAGTCTGGAGCTGGAGATCGAGCTAATGTTCCAAACGTCGCCGTCTTAATAACAGGTAATACACTCTTCTTTTCTAAATAGCACCACCATCTTCTCTCAGTGTAGCATGGTGTGTGATAACTGATTCAGCAACTTAATGATTGCTCTCACAAATACAATGTTTACACGATTTCTTCTGAACTGTTTTTTTTCTGATCAACTGAATAAAATGCTGACAACAAATTGCTATTGGCCAATTGAGTATTTTGTTTAGTCCAGAGAACATTAGCTTGTCGATGTACAAGTACATGCATGCGCTTTTCACCTATTTCATTACATTTTTAATTCCCTGCCATAGACGGAGAAGATCTTACAAACCGGGATAGAACTTTGCCCGAGGCCCAGAGAGCGAAAAATGAAGGGATAAATATTCTGACTATTGGAGTAAAAGACGCCATTAATATTGAGCAGGAGCTCAGGGTGAGCAGATAAAATAATCATCTTCTGATACAGATTAATAACATACACCTTTAATCTACAAAAAAAAAAAAATCCCTTTGAGTTGAAAAATCTAACTGGAAAAACTCCTTAATATTATCTCATTTGCCTAAATCACTTTAAACATATTTTCCAAAACAGATTATTTTTTATCTATTTGGTGATACCCAAAAACTACAATTGTGTAGCATGAATCTTATCCAACTGTACGCATTACAAATATATCTGACACAGACGGTTTCCTCCTCGCCACAAGTCCGGGGCAGCACGTATTTCCTGGTGGACAGATTCTATGATCTGCCGGGTATCAGCGACACTGTCGTGCGCGGCATGTGTGATCTTACCAATGTCATCCAGAACCCACCTGCTCCACAAACAGGTGACTATACTACTCATGTGTACTACTAATAAATACCAGTTAGACAAACAGGTCACTATACTACTCATATATACCATCGTAAAATGCTACTTATTCATACATTTTTGTCATAGACAATTGCTATATTGACATAAATATGGGTTCTTTAAACGACTCCTTTTCACAAACATATGATTCTAGTATTGATGTTTAATACGCATACTTAGTAATATTATTATAATAGATACATATAGATAGATGGCTACGCACACCTGTCATACAGATATAGAAAATTATAACAAATAATGAAATACCTTATTTAGACCAGTCTAAACGTAATCTTCTTCTTTGTATATTGCATAGAACAAAATGTGCAGTAGTAAATTATCATTGAATCTGTTCCAGAGAACTTTTTTTGCCGGTATTACGGGGGAGTTGGTGTAGTTTGCTTCTGCCGTATCGGGAGCCTGTATGAACCAGTCAATGGTACATCGTGTGATGGTAAGAAATCATCTCCTCTGCTTGGAATAGTACCATTACATGTTACCACTAATACAATATAAATTAGGTAAACTTCAGTAACCATCAAACGAACAGTGAAGGCAAGATAATATTGAATATATAACGATATATGATTGACCATTGATATGTGTGTATACACATATATAAAAGAAGATGGAGTATTGTCAGATAATAATTTTTTTTGTTTGTTCACTGATAGCAAGTTATCAGATATCATGGCATCAGTGAACATGACATTGTGTAGCCACTAATCACTAATTATCCATGTTTTCTCTGTGTTTCTACTCACACAGACATTGACGAGTGTCAGGAGGGGCACTCGTGTGGTGAGGGAACATGTATAAATACTGCTGGTGGTTTCTACTGTCAGTGTAATCCGGGCTTCAGCCTCTCCCCGGACAGACACGCGTGCGAAGGTTTGTACCGTTTCTACACACAGACACATCTCACATCTGTATAACGCGGTTTGTAATAAGTCAGATTCCGTTATAACGCGGCCCTGGGATGTCACCGATCAGATTATTTAGTGTGATGCCGGCAATACACGTATAACGCCATTATAAAGCACTTCCGTACAACGTGTTTCAGAAACTTACCGAGCCTCCACTACCCGCGTTTTTTTTAGATGAATAGATAGTAATATATTTCAATATTGTTTATCTTATTCATAGATTAGATGTACTAAATATATCAAGGATAGGTAATTGATTCATCAATATGTGGTATAATTTGGATTACTTAAATAACATCGTAGCTATTTATGCCAATGCGATTGTTTTAAATGTGTTTTGTTCTATTCGGTTACCATCAGATGTGGACGAATGTCGAGGAAATCCAGGAGTGTGTGGGGGAAACAACTGCATTAATACTTACGGGGCATATTTCTGTTCAGGATCAGAAGGTAAAGCAACCACCATTCCATTATATCATTTATACAGTAATATTTAATAAACCATCCGTAGACTTAAATGTATCATTCAGCTGAATAAATCATCATGCAATTCTCAGATAACTTTTGGAACGGTTTATCAATTGCTTTCTGTTATTTTTGAAAAAAGTATCTAATCTTTTTCTCTCAGTCGTGGGTATCTCGTGCATCTGACTTTCCTTCATTATTTCAGGAGTGTTTGCGCCATTAGTTGCAGCTCCACAGAAAGGTGTGAACGTGGATGAAGCTGTGAAAACAGAATCTAGTTTATTATCGTATGGAGTGATAGGTAAGTACCGATGGGCAGCTTTTACAATATCTTTTGTGTAATCGAAGTCAGGAGGGTGCGACCGCTAGTCAATGCCACTTTGTGTGAATTAATTTTATGTCATAACAATACCAAGTGAAATCGGAGTTGAAAAACAAAGGTCTGCTTGTGACATATTTGTGTGGCGAAAACATCCTTTTAGAATGATTTTATCTCGAGTTCTAACCATTTATTTTCAATTCATTTAGTGACATTTCTAAATGTTCGGACCCCTTATCCTAATTATTTAAATTTGTCTTTTATATCTGCATTATTGTTTACGAAGATGTGGTACCTTATTCTAATATTTCTAATTTGTCTATGATTCCCGAAGAATAAATACTAAAATGTGGTATTTAATTGACCATTTCCTATTTACCTGGCAGTTGCCATAGCGCTGTCTGCTCTGAACCTGGTGGTTGTGATCGTGCTGACCGGTCGGTACGTGAAGGGCCGGAGAAAGGGACCGAGGTCAGAGGTCACCACACCGACCGTCTCCGGGACGAGTAGCCCGGGCGGGGGAGCCTCTCTGAAGAGCTTCCACTCCTCCATCCACCAGCATTTCTCCCCCTCCGAGATGGACGACGATTCGTTAAGCGGCATCTCATCAGTATCCTGATCTTTTATTATCAGAATGTTCTACCTTTTCTACTCGCCTCACACATTCGCTCCGAATTCACACATACAATGTTGTTATTTGATGTATAAAATGTCATATATATTATGTACGTCTGATACAGAAATCTAATTCATCTATCATTGTATGGGCTAAATATACATATGTATCATTCTACGTGTTCATCGGTGTATTTGTATTTTATGTTTACATGGAGGACTCTCGTTTAGTAATTTCATTCAGCCATCATGGAACTGGAAGGCATCATTAGAATTCACTAATAGATTTTAAGTGTAAATAGAGTATACAATGACACTTTGTAACACGATTTTATAATATATAGATGTACATGTATATCCATTTTGTAATAAACAAACAGATACTATACAATGAACAACTCTGTGTTATTTATATATGCTTTTGTTAGCTATTCCCTAATCCTGTACAATGTAAGAGCTTCCCCTTCATATACCGTGCTCATATCCACTGGTGGACACGCTTCTCTTTCATTAACAGTAATTTCACCTGCTAAATAGTGTGGGATTACTGTGCTTAAAGCTAGATTATGTGAAGAATTAAACAAGAGCCACAATCAGCATTCGCACTGGGAAGATGTGTGAGATATTACTGCAGGCGATGACCATACCCCGATATATATAGCTATTCATATGATAAGCGTCAGATAACTAAGTTATTATAAGTTATACGGGAAGGTGTAATTTGTGCTATTCAAGTCTGAGTAGATGAATAGATATCCTCTCCCAGGATGTCTCGTATTATAACATCTTTAAGCACTGTGGTGGTTGATTCTTGAGTCGCGGGGGAACAGGTGGTGTCCCGGTAACTTTCTCAGCCTCACTCACACCTTCCCCACGCCTGAGCAGTACTGTAGAACTAGCGGGAGAAGTAGTTTTCACTCTCGGAAGTAGTACAGGGGGAGGCGGCACCGCACCGGTGCTGGACGACGCATGCG
>JAXGGS010256736.1:0-14956 GCA_035585475.1 Armandia brevis | reverse complement strand
TATAATGATGAATTAAATCAAGCGACATATCAAAGACTTTTAAAATCATCGAATAATTGTTTTGCCCGCCTTGTAATATCGCCTGCGCCCATACAAATTACGTAATCATCTTTCTTTGCCATCTTTTTTATCATTTGCGCAAGCTGGGAATAATCAGACAAAAGATACACTTCACGATGTCCATTTGCTTGCATTTTTTCAACAAGCTTTTCACATGTGACACCGTCAATTGGATCTTCTCCGGCACTATACATTGGCGTAATAATCGCAGTATACGCATCATTCATACAACGTGAGAAATCATCAAAAAGATCAGCGAGCCTTGAATATCTGTGTGGCTGCATAATCGCGATTACGTTTCCCTTTGTTACCTGTCTTGCAGCTTTTAATACCGAAGCAATCTCTACGGGGTGATGTGCGTAATCGTCAATAAATGTAACGTCATTATGTTCACCTACTTTTGTGAACCTTCTTTTTACACCTTCGAAATTTGCGAAACCATTTCTTATTTTTTCATCATCAATTCCAAGACGCATTGCAACCGTAAAAGCAGCAAGTGCATTCAATACATTATAATGACCTGGCATGGTGATATAAACATCTTTTAGTAATCTTTCCCTGCCTTGTAATTTTACATTAATATCAAAATAACTCTTTACACCCTCTGTGCGAATATTTGTTGCCTCGATATCGGCTTGGGGATTTACACCATAGGTAAGGATTCTTCTGTCTGTAACCCTACCGACCAATGCCTGAACTTCTGGATGATCGATACATGCAACACCAAATCCATAAAATGGCGTGTTTTCGATAAATTTATCAAAAGCTTTTCTTAGCTGATCAAACCCGCCATAAAATTCAAGATGCTCTGGGTCAATATTTGTTATAACCCCAACCGTTGTCGGAAGCCTTATGAAGGTGCCATCAGATTCATCAGCCTCGACAACCATCCAATTTCCGTTACCCAATCTGGCATTTGTATTATAGGCATTGATTATACCCCCATTTATCACAGTCGGGTCAAAATCACCACTATCGAGAAGTGCCGCAATCATCGATGTCGTCGTCGTTTTTCCATGAGTACCTGCAACACAAATATTCCATTTTAAACGCATAAGCTCGGCCAACATATCTTGGCGTTTGACAATTGGGATCCTTCTTTTTCTTGCTTCTTTTAATTCAGGATTATCATTTTGAACGGCCGAAGAAATAATTACCGCCTTTGAGTTTTTTATATTTTCTGGTTCATGACCGACAAAAATATCCATACCAAGTTTTTCAAGGTTTTTTGTAATTGGCGAAGATTGAAGGTCTGATCCCTGGATCTCATATCCAAGATTATGCATGATCTCGGCAATACCACTCATACCTATTCCACCGATGCCGATAAAATGGATTTTTCCAAACTCAAAAGGCAGGTCAATTTTAATCAATTGCTTATCTTGTTCCTGTTGTAATTCATCCATAAATCAATTTTCCGTTATTTTTTCATATTATCTGTTTTAACTGATAATATTTTCAATTAAAACTGTTAAATTTTTATCAGCATTTAACATAATTCCATTTTCTTCGGGGCTAGATTGACAATATTTAATAAACTCGTCGCTCTTTTCATTGCTTAGCAGATTATTATTTATAAATTCTTGACTAACTTTAACAATTTCATCCAAAAATTCTTCATCAGTTTTGCTGTTTTTTTGTGGATGCGGTTCATCAATTATTTTTGCAATCCCTTTATCCGCCAAAAAAGATGCATTCCCCTTTTGGTGATCATCCATGGCATAGGGCAAAGGAATAAAAATAATATTTTTATTGAATAATCCCGTCTCAATAACCGAAGAAGCACCTGCCCTTGAAATTATTAAATCGGCCCATATATATCGTTGTCCAACATCGTTAAAAAAGTAATTTACTTCTGCTTCGATATTGTCATTTTTATATTGTTCTTTTAAATGCTCCATGTCTTTTTCGGGTGCTTGGTGACATACTGAAAATTTATGTTGCTTTGATAATTCAGAAAAAAGCTGTGGCATAATTTTTGAAAAAAATGATGCACCTTGTGACCCACCAATTATTAAAACATTTATCTTTTTGTTTTTAATATTGTCTTGGTTCTGATTAATATCTTTTTCCAAGGACTTTTGTTCATCATATGATTTTATTATATCACTTCTTATTGGCAAACCAGTTTGGACAAAATTCTTGTTTTTAACATTTATATAATTTGTTGGGAAACTTGATGCCACAAGATTTGCAAAGGGAGAAAATAATTTATTGACCCTTCCCATGATTATATTTTGTTCATGTATCGCAAATGGTATCCTTAGAATAATTGCCACCAAGAAAGGTGCCGTAGTTACGTAACCACCAAAACCCTGTATAAATTTTGGTCGCCTTAATATATATTTTAATGAAAGTGATAATACCGAAAAAATGATCTTAAAGATTGCGGCTATTCGCCTTAGGACATTGCCAACGAACGGAGAGTTCGCAGCGATTATTTTGATATTAAAATCCTTGTAACCCGAAAGATATTTTGCTCCCCTAATATCAGTTACAAATTCAATATCCCAACCATTGCTTACAAGTTCTTGTGCAACCGAAATCGCAGGAAACAAATGCCCGCCAGTGCCACCAGCAGAGATTACAATATATGGTTTTTTCTTACTCATAGAGCGCCCCTATTTTTGTGGGTCAATTTGATGGTTTTTCAATGAAAAAGCTAAGATCAAACCAATAATAAATGAACATGAAATCAATGATGAACCACCATATGAAAGGAAAGGAAGGGTAAGCCCCTTTGCAGGAAGCAAGCGAAGGGACACAGCGATATGAACCATCGCCTGAATAGTGAAAACAAAACCAAGCCCGAGCACCGCCATTTGTCGGTATACTGATTCAAGACGTGAAGATATTACAATGCATCTTATGAATATTGAAACATAAAGACCAATAAGAAACATACCAAAGATTATGCCATATTCTTCAATTGCTACGGCAAAAATAAAATCGGTATGTGCATCAGGAAGTTGGTATTTGATCACTCCTCCACCAGCACCAGTTCCAAATAACCCACCGGATTTTATTGCACTTATTGCTTGATCAAGTTGATAGGATGAAAATTCAGATGGATTAAAAAATGTATTTATTCTTGTGACTGTATGCGGTGCGTAAATACTGGCAAATAATATTACTACGCCGATAAGTATGATTTTTGCAAAGATCCAACGAAAACTGAATCCTGTTAGAGAAAAAAGGAAAAACCAAATCGCGGTTAAAAGTGCCCATTGCCCATAATCGGGTTGAGCAATGATCGCAACGGATAAGAATAAATATATTATAAAACCTGCTAGCCTTCCATTAAAATTATTATCTTTTACAAATCTTGAGAATAAGCCCGCTTGTACAAGTACAAAAAGTGGTTTCAATATCTCTGTGGGCTGAAAGTTAAAGAAAACTAGGTGCACCCATCTTTTTGCACCATTTATTTCAGTACCAAAAATATGTATCCAAATAATCATTAATGACAAAACAACCAAGCCTGCCAGTGCAAATATAAATGATTTTTTCACTGAAATAGAAAGCGTAAAGAAAATAGTGATTACCGCCATCAACATAAAGATCAAATGTTTTTCAACAAAATATGATTGATCAGTTATCGAAAGTCTTTCTGCTGCCGCAGGCCCTGCACTAAGCATCAATAGAATTGAGATGGCAAATAAAATTAATGCCATGACTAAAATATACTTATCTACATTTTTCCAAATAGAAAAAAATAGATCGCCATATTTTAAATCCTGATTATTCATTTATTTAAGGCCCGTTTTTCTAATTAATGCATTTGCCAGTTTTTTAAATTCATCACCACGTTTTTCAAATGAAGAAAATTGATCGAATGATGCACATGCAGGTGACAATAAAATTGTTTTACAATCAATGTTATTTTCGTTTTTATCAGCCAAGTTATTTTGTGAAATAGTTTGGTCATCAAAAACATCTTCAAAACAACTATTCAGCGCTTCCTCCATCACATCGAATAACTTTATGTTTTTATTTTTCCAAGCTTGGCAAAAATAATCATAAAAATATTTTCCATCTTTTCCATAACAATAAATTGATTTTATCTTTTTCTCAAAACTATTTAATTGATTTATGTCTTCGTCTTTTTTTAAGCCCCCAACAAACCATGAAATATCATCAAACACTTCTAATGATTTTAACGACGCAGTAATATTTGTTGCTTTTGAATCGTTTACAAAAATGATATCTTTGACTTTATTAAAAACTTCCTGCCGATGTTCAAGCCCATTAAAAAGCTTAAACGAATTTGTGATTTCTTTTACCGTAAAACCACTTTGAATTAATATAGCAAAAGCAAAACAATAATTCTGTTTATTATGTTCGCCCTTTAATGGTAAATCATTAAACCCGATGATAGGGTTTTTGTCATAATTTAAATTTCCATCGAAATATAGATCTGCATTTTCATCCAATTGGTTTGCAATAATTATTTTGTTTTGCACATTTTTGAAACTATCAAAAATATCTTCCTGCTCTTTATCAATAATTATTGTTCCATTATCTTTTACAAAGTTAAAAAGTGATTTTTTCACAAAGCAATAATTTTCGAATGACCCATGCCGATCAAGATGATCCGGTGTAATATTCAGTATACATGCAATATCAATTTCCAATGTCTGTATCAAAGGAATTTGAAAAGACGATAATTCAATTATTATAAATTGTGGAAGTTCTTTTTCAATGATTGATAAAACAGATATACCAATATTTCCAACGGCAACCGACGAGATATTTTTATTTTTTCCAATTTCATTAATACAAAAACTCGTCAAAGCCGTACTTGTCGATTTACCATTCGTTCCCGTGATGCCGATAATTTTTGGTCTTTTGTTTTTTGGTAATTGATTAATCGCAAGAGCAAAGATTTCAATGTCACTGATAATATTTATTTTTCGTGACCTTGCTTTTGTAATTATGGGATGTTTATGATGCTCCTCATATCCGATCCCGGGTGAAATAATTAAATAATCAAGATCATCCCAATCCCAAAGTTCGGGTTCCTTTACAAACAATTTGTGATCATTTGATATTTCTTTTGGAATATTACGATCATCCCAAAGATAAATTTCATCTGTGTATTTTTTAAGTGATTTAAAACATTCTATCCCGGTGATACCAAGACCCAAAATAGCAATTTTTTTATCAGCAAATATTGATAACATTATCTAATTTTCAAGGACATCAATCCAATCAACGCCAAGATAAAAGAGATCATCCAAAAGCGGATTACAATCGTTGCCTCATCCCATCCTTTTTGTTCAAAGTGATGATGTATTGGTGACATGCGAAAAATTCTTTTTCCTGTTAATCGAAAAGAAATAATCTGTATAATTACCGACGATGCCTCGAGAACGAATAAACCACCCACGATAACAAGTAATATCTCATGCTTGATTATCACAACCATCGTTCCCAATGCACCACCAAGTGCAAGTGAACCAGTATCACCCATAAATATCATTGCCGGAGGGGCATTATACCAAAGGAACCCAAGCCCCGCCCCCATTATTGCCGCCGAGACGATTATTAACTCACCTGAATAAGCAAAATGTTGCAACTGTAAATATTCAGAAAAAACAACATGACCAGAAATATATGCAAGCAAGCCAAATGTACTAACGGCGAGAACTACGGGAACGATTGCCAAACCATCAAGCCCATCGGTTAAATTAACCGCATTAGAGCTTGCGACAATTACCAATACCCCAAAGAATATATATGTCGGTCCTAATGGGATTGAAATATTTTTAATGAACGGGATCGTAAGGCTGGTAACATAGTCACTGCTGACGCCACTTTTAACTGAATAATAATTTACAACCGATAATATCACAACTGAAACAAGGATTTGAACCAAAAGCTTGATCTTGCCCGATACGCCATTTGTATCTTGTTTTGTTACTTTAATATAATCATCAACAAAACCAAGTAAGCCAAAAAGTAACATCACGACAAACATAACCCAAATATACGGATTGTCCCATCTTGCCCATAAAATCATAGACACAAAACAGGAAAATAAAATCAACACGCCACCCATGGTTGGTGTCCCTGCTTTTTTAATTATGTGGCTTTCTGGTCCGTCATTTCTTATTGGTTGACCTTTTCCCTGTTTGGACGCCATTAACTTGATTAAATATGGCCCCATAATAAATGATATAAGCAAAGCCGTTAAAATCGCCCCGCCGGATCGAAATGTCAAATAACGAAATACGTTAAAGATACTATGATAATCAGATAGAAAATGTAGATAATAGAGCACAAATAAACCTTTTTATAATTCAACTAAATTGAGTTTCACAATATTAAAATCATTGCTTTACTTTTAAATAATCAATAACCCGAACCAGATTACATGATTGCGAACCCTTTACCAAGATAATATCATTTTTATTTAAGAATTCTTTTTCCCAATCCTGTATATTCTTCATGAAGTCATCAATATGATCAAAATATTTATACTTTGAACCATCAGAAAGTTTAGCTCTCATAGCCGACATTTCGGTGCCGATAGCAAATACATGGCTGTAATTCATTTCCGATATTTCATGCGCCAGCTTTTCATGATAATATTTTGAATGATCGCCCAATTCTTTCATATCACCCAAGATACATATTAATTTACCTTCAGACTTATTTTGGATGCCATTAAAATAATCATTAATTGTCGATAATGACGCCGTCATTGATCCCGGGTTCGCATTATACGAATCATCAATGAGCATCATGTCATTGGCAATAATTTCTCTTTTACCACGACCATTTACGGGTTCCATGGTCGAAAGTTTTTTATAATAATCATTTTCACCACAGGACAAATTTATTGCCAATATTGAAGCTGCAATAATCTCGGCATTATGGTTGCCCCATAATTTGGTTTTAATCTCGATATCCTTACCTAAGCATGTTAGGTCGACAATCATCAAATCATTTTCATATGTCACATTATTTACATGACAATCTGCTTCATCATGAAAACCAAAACTATATATTTTCTTGATGTTGTTTTTTTGTGCCTCAGCAAATAAGAAATCATATTTTTCATTATCCCTTGGCAAAATTGCAGTGAAATCATCATTATGATTGTTTTTATTTTGTAGCCCTAATATCTCGGCCTTTGCGGAACTAATTTCATCAATGTCTTTGAAATGACCAATATGGGCCGGAAGAATTGTTGTTATTATAGCCATATTTGGCATGATCAAATTATTTAGATCGGTAATTTCACCCTTATTATTCATACCACATTCCATGATTGCCATTTGATCAAGAATATGAATATTTGACAGGGTCAATTTCACGCCAAGGTCATTGTTAAATGATTTCGGAGACGCATAATATTTTTGATCATCCTTTATCATATGCGCTATAATTTCTTTGCATGTTGTCTTACCCGCACTGCCCGTAATGCTGAGATAAAATGCCAGTGATCTTTGCCTCGCTTCTTTTGCTATTTTTGTAAGAGCATCATAAGAATTTTTAACTTGGTAATAATTTATATTCTCATTGAAAGCATCTTGAAGTTTTGGGTCGTCCTTTTTTAATTCTTCATATTTTTTTGTACCAATAATCGAAGTAGCACCATTTTCAATTGCATTACTTATGAAATCATGCCCGTCTCTTTTATCGGCAAGACAAATAAAACAACAACCATCCATGGCTTCTTTACTATTTACCGTTACGTAATTTATATTTATTGTTAAATGATCGTCGCTATTCAAAGAATTTTCATTTGAAATCAACAATAAATCATCACCTAAAATAGCAATTAATTCGTTTACTGTATAAAGTGGTGACTGCATCTATTTATTCCAACATTGTTTAATATATTTTAAAGCAACTTTTTTATCATCAAAAGGTAATATTTTATCATTGACCGTTTGTCCAGTTTCATGACCTTTCCCCGCAATTAATATAGCGTCGCCATCTTTGGCATTTTTGATGGCGAACTTGATTGCTTCATCTCTATTTCCAATTTCATGAAAATCATTATTTCCGATGATTTCAGATCTGATTAGTTTTGGGTCTTCTGTCCTTGGATTATCGTCGGTCACGATTGTCATATCACTTAATTTAGAAGCAATATTACCCATGATTTCTCTTTTAGTTTTATCGCGGTCACCGCCGCAACCAAATACGGTAATAATATTTTTAAACCCATGTCTTTTTAACGAAAAAAGCGACATTTTAAGTGCATCGGGAGTATGGGCATAGTCAATGAAGCATGTCTTTTTATCCGAAGCATCGACAATGTTTTCTAATCTCCCTGGAGGTGCGACAATCTTTTCCAAAGAAGTGAATAATTCATCCTCTTTCTCTTTGGTTTTTTCACAAGCAAAAAGCATCAAGAATGCAGTGAAAACATTTTCAATTTGAAACAGACCATAAAGCGGCAATGTTATATCATAATCCTTATTGTTGAAAAAGAATTCTACATTAATTCCATTTGGAAGAGCTTCGATATAGTTTATTTTTATCGTTGGATCAGTTTCATATAAGTGATCCAGGCAAAATATATTTTCGTTAAAAGGTGACAAATCTTTGAACAAACGATTTCCAAAATCATTTACTCGGTTAATTACAATTTCGCTTGTATCATTTTCATCTGTAAAAAATGTCTTTTTACATTGATAATATTCTTCCAAACTTCCATGGTAATCAAGGTGATCTTGCGAAAGATTTGTAAACGCTTTTACAGAAAAATTAACACCCTGTATTCTTTTTTGATCAATTGCATGTGATGATACTTCCATGATCACATTATCAATATTCAGTTTTTTAAGCTCGCTTAATTCTTTGTAAAGATTAATTATACCGGGCGTTGTAAGTGAAAGCTTTTTCTTTTCTTTTATTCCACCGCCACTTATACCCGTTGTCCCAAAATAAACGGCATCTTCACCAACGAAATCAAAAAGTTGTTTTGCAAAATAAGTAACCGAAGTTTTACCATTTGTTCCCGTCACACCCAAAATGTTGTTTGGTAAATTTGGATAAAGATTTTGCAAACAAATTAAAAGAATTTTTTCAATATCGGTAACAACAACAAACACAATGTTAGATGATGTTTCATCATATTTAGTGGCATCGATATCAATTGGTTTTTGTGTGATGATTACAGAAGCGCCATTTTCAACTGCCCTTGGTATGAAATCGAACCCATCAACGCTATGACCTTTGCGTGCAAAGAAAACTGAGCCAGGTTCAACGTCCCGACTATCATCAGTTATATGGGAAAGCTTTATTTCATCCTTAAAATTAGTTACAGTTTTGATTAAATCGCTATTTGAAATAAGGTCAGATAATAGCATTTTATTCCTTAAACATATACGTTACCTTCTGGTATATGTCATTTATCAATAAATTAAAAATTAGTCAATTTATCATCACTCGAAGGGTGTATTTGTAAAATCGGCATTATTTCTGTCAAAATATCACGCGTAAGTGGTACCACACTATTTGATGTGCTCATCCTTATGTCACCACGGGAACTACCATCCAATGAAACGAGCATCACATATTGTGGGTCATCACCAGGAAAAGCTGAAACAAAACTGACAATATTTTGGTCATCATTATACTGACCATCGATAATTTTTTCTGCGGTTCCTGTTTTCCCAATAATATTATACCCTTTAATATTTGCCTTTTTCCCTGTCCCATCCTTTACAACGGACCTTAGTACTTTTTTAATTTCCCATGAGACACTTTCACTTATTACTGGTCTTTTTTCTTTTACATTATTATCGACGAAATTTGGAGTTACTTTATAACCACCATTAACCATGGAAGCAAAAGAACTAAGAAAATGCACCGGCGAAACAGCAATTGAATGCCCAAATGACATTGTCGCCCTTTGATGATCTGATAATTTATCACTATAAATTGGTTTCCTACTTTCTATTTGACCGCCTTTGATTTCATCCATCAAACCATATTTTTCATAGGCATCAATATAACTTTTTTTATCAACCGCCAGACCCATAATAGCCGCCCCAAGATTTGATGACCTTGCTATAATTTCTTTTACTGTTAGTTTTTTATTATGATAAACCCGATCTTTAATAACATGATTTGAAAATCTCAGCGATCGGGTCACATCGATTTTATCCATTGACGACCCACCAAATTTATCAAGATAAACAGCAAGTGTAAAAACTTTGAAAATTGAACCAAGCTCATAAACATCTTTGAACAAACGGTTTCTCCAACTATCATTTGAAAAATCAGTCGGCTTATTATTGTCATAATCAGGAAGGTTAACCATCGAAATAATCGCACCCGTTTTAGCATTCATAAGCATGGCCCATGCGGCCTCTGACTGGAACTCGTTACGGTAATTATTTAAATTTTGATATATTCTTTTTTGAACAGTAAGATTAAGACTTGTCCTTAGTACATTATCACTTCCAATATTTGCCGGCGAATTAATATTATTCGCCACAAGCTCAAGCCCACTTACGCCACCCTTCCCACTTTGGGTAAATCCAATTGCATGTGAAAAAAGAGATTTCTGGGGATAAAACCGTTGATACACTTTTTTAAAATGAAGCCCTTCTAAGCCGGAATTTATTAATAAACTTTTCTGTTTTTCTGTAATCTTCGCAGGTAATTCAAGCCACCTTTTTGATGAATTATCAACGAATTTGAAAGCATCTTCACCAATTGCATTATTTATAATTATTTCTGCTAATTCTTCGTCCCAAATATCTTCACGATCAATAATTAATTTGAAAACTGGTCTGTTTATTGCCAAGGCAACACCATTCACATCTTCGATAACCATTGGTCTGTAATTAACCAGCGCTTTATTTCGTTTTGATTGTTTTTTTTGTGAAAGTTCCGTGATAACTTCGTTTTTAATGTCACTCACTTCATAAAGATTATAAAGCTTATTACTCATCAACATGAAAACAATGCAAAGCAGCATTCCATATATTGATGATATTCTGACAATCCTATTTACAAGTATTATATATAAAACTTTGAATGTGGATGACAAAAAATTATTTTTTTTCTTTATTCTTGTACCTGAATAATGATCATATTCTACACCACCATATTGCCCTGTATGAGACTTTACCATTTCTTATGACCTATTTTTGTTTTATGTATTGATTATATTCTTTGTACTGCGCAGTTTTTTCCGATCTTAATTTCGTGTATTCTTTTACCAGATACTCGATATCATCAAGATTTTGCTTCTGACTTAAACGTGTGTTTAAATATTCAATGTCACGATTAAGTGCATAGGTTTTTTCTTTTGCGATTTTAATTTTGGATTTATAATCTTTGGTTTTTAAATTATAATCATAATTTGTATATGCGAGAAAAAAGAGCAATAAAAATTGAAAAAATATAATAAATTTCATCTAAGACACATGAATAAAAGCAGTTAAAATATAAATTTGCTTTCATCATGATCAAGGTTAGTTAACCAATTATAAACAAACTCATACGAATTACTGTCATTGTGAAAAGATTTATTTAACGAATCATTAAAATCCGTTTCGTTTCTTGTAATAACTCTAAGCTTTGATGATCTTGACCTTGGATTGGCCATGATCTCTGATTTACTTGGTTTAATGATTTGATTTTTTGACTTGCTCCAAAATCCATTTTCTTGATCATCATCAGCAGCGTGAAATTGTGATGGATGATGTTTGATAATGTTTTCTTGTTTTACCTTTGTGAAATTCTTTATTATCCTGTCTTCTAATGAATGAAATGATACGACAAATAATTTACCACCGGGACGAAGAAGATATGCAGCGTGAAATAAAAGCTGTTCAATTTCCCAAAGTTCACAATTAACGGCCATTCTTAATGCCTGAAATATCCTTGTCGCCGGATGTATCTTTTGATATTTTGAATTTCTTTTTATAAATTCAGCAAGTTCAAGGCAATTTTCAAAAGGTTTTTCTTCTCTACTTTTAATAATCTTTTTGACAAGAAACCTTGCATTTTTTTCTTCACCATATGATTTAAAAATCTTTACAAGGCTATTAAAACCAAGATTATTTACAAGATCACCTGCGGTTATGCTTTCTTTTGATATAAATGAAGCCTTTCCCATCCGCATATCCAACGGACCATCATTTTGAAATGAAAACCCTCTATGTTGATTATCAATTTGCGGCGAAGATACACCCAGATCGGCAATAATAACCGAAAAAGCACCCTTAACATTTTGAGGAAGCTGGTTTCCTATATCAATTGCATCGCTTGTTTTATTCCTTGGAATATTCGCAAAATCAAGTTTTTGATATTCCTTATCATCTTTGAACTTTTGCTTGTTTATTTCCCATAGAAGATCACTAAAACAACAATTTAAGAAATTCACATCATCTCCGAATTTCTTTTTCCCGTAACTTATTGCTTCTGGATCACGATCAGATGCCCAAATTTCATTTTTAAAGCTTTCTCTTATCCGTGAAACATATCCCCCACGACCAAAAGTCGTATCCAACCATAATGAATTTGATAATTCATTATATTGTGGTTTTATGGCATCAATAATTGCATCAATTAATACAGGTACATGTTTGTTCATAATAGAATCTTGAAAATTAATTATTAAAAATTATTTTGTACATTATTATTGCCTTTCATAAAGATTAAAAATATGCTTTATTTCTTTTTTGGGAGAAGTAAATGCAAAATAATCCACAAATAGCAGTAGTAATGGGGTCTAATTCAGACTGGCCTATCATGAAAAATTGCTGTGATAGATTAGATGATCTTGGCGTTAAATACGAAAAGAAAATAGTTTCGGCGCACAGAACTCCTGACAGAATGTATGAATTCAGCAAAGAAGCCAGCGACAAAGGCTTTAAAATAATTATTGCCGGCGCGGGCGGTGCAGCACATTTACCGGGCATGATCGCTTCACTTTCCATTCTTCCGGTAATTGGCGTACCGATCACAAGCACAATCGCAGGAATTGATAGCCTGTTGTCAATCGTGCAAATGCCAGCAGGGGTCCCCGTTGCATGTATGGCGGTTGGAAAAGCCGGAGCCATAAATGCGGCAATGTTGGCAACATCAATTATCGCGACCCAAGATGAGACGATAAAAAATTCACTACAGAAATTCAGAAACGAAATGTCCGATAAAATCGCCGAAACACCAAGTGACGTTAGCTAGTAAACAAGCAAGCTTTTATGGGAAATAATTCAATAACAACAAAAACTATTGGCATATTAGGTTCGGGTCAACTTGCAAAAATGATGTGTCAGGCTGCCACAAAAATTGGCATGAGAACATTTATCTATAGCGACAAAAAAGGCCCTGCGAATCATGTTTGCGATAAAAATATAATTGCTGATTATACAGATGCTGAACAGATAAAAATATTTTGTGAAAATGTTGATCTTGTTACTATTGAATTTGAAAACATTCCTTCGATCATTATTAAAACCATCAAATCGAACAATATTAAATGTTACCCCGAAAATACATTTCTTGAAACGATTGCCGATCGTTTTTATGAAAAATCAATGCTTGAAAATATTGGCATAGATGTCGCACCTTTTGCAAAAATCAAGGATGAAGATGATCTTTTTACATTTGCCAAAGATCATGGTTTTCCATTCATAATTAAAACCCGTAAATTTGGTTATGATGGGAAAGGTCAATATAAAATTGACAATGAAGATGATATCAAAAAATTCATTTCTGAAAATCTTTCGAAAGAAACAAAAGAAATATTTATCGCCGAAGCATTTATAAATTATTCTCATGAATTTTCATTATTGATTGCGCGCAACAAAAATAATGAGTTTTCATATTTTGACATTGTAAAAAACACACATGAAAATGGGATCCTAAGAGTTTCACAAAGCGATAAGCAAACCGATATTCTTTTTGAAAATCTAAAAGGTCAAATACATAAATTTGGTGAAAAAGTCCTTTCACATTCTGATTATATCGGCCTGATGGCAATCGAGTTTTTCCTTGTGGGCGATAAAATACTTGTGAATGAAATTGCCCCAAGGGTTCATAATTCCGGTCATTGGACCATAGAGGGTGCGATCACCAGCCAATTTGAACAACATATAAGAGCGATTTCAGATCTTGATTTTGGTGACACATCCCGCAAGGGCGATGTTGAAATGCAAAACCTTATTGGCGATGAAATAAATAATATAGAAAAATATTATAGTGATAAGAATTGTTCAATCACAATCTATGGCAAAGATAAGTGGGAAAATGGTCGGAAAATGGGTCATCTTTGTTGGGTCAAAAACTGAACCGGAATTGGTGTACAATTTGCTGACTTGGCAAAAATCAAACGACAATTGGTGCACAATTTGCCAAGTTAATGTTTTACCCTCTTCCAAATACGCATTTCAAAAAATCATTTATACCGGTATTGAGAAATCTTACTTATGATCAAATTAAAATCTGGAATATAGTTTTTTAATTGCGCCTTGGTTTTTTCAATATTCCCAACAAGTTTTAATTCTTCCCAAATTATATCAGATAGTTCATTATTTTGATGCTCCGTTTCTTGTGACGCATCCTCTTCCATTTCGAAATCACTAAACCCAATATCGTTAAACAATACTCTCAGGATAATTTTGCTGATGATAAATGACAAAATCAGTCTTTTTGAAAAATAATTTTCATCAAGCGATTTATCAGAACTTAAAACCCACATAGAATTCGATAAATGCGAAACCACCTTGAAATATAGTTTAAAATTTAGCGGAACAGCCAAAAAACCAAAGAATCGTTGCATGGCCGATTTTTGTTCAAGTAAATTGGTAAAATAGATATAAAGTAAAAAATGAATTTTTTCACTTATCTTGGTTTTTTTGGAAAAATCATCTTTATATTTGTTCAAAATCTGATCTTTGAACTCTGTATTTAAATA
>JAXGGS010256180.1:0-14966 GCA_035585475.1 Armandia brevis | reverse complement strand
GTACGCAGCTACCTAATAAACACAGGAATGTTTGAACAATGAGTTTTATTGTTATATGTTGACCCCGAGAAGCCCCGTATTCTACAGGGGTTTGATGGATAGATGAGTTTATTCATGGAAACATGAAGCGTAGAGGGTTTGATGGGAGTGTGAGTGTATTCATGGAAATGGAGTCCAAGATATTCTTCGGAATACTTTATTAATGTGCGATCATTGACGAAAATGTACAGCGTGTGAAGTGTTCGAAGGTTTCTGGCTAACTAACGATAATTTAGATTTCGAATAGGTACTCCCACTCCTCCCCCTCGCCCCCACAAGTCTCCACTTGTATGTGCCCCATGTCCCTAATCACACATACCTCAAGAACAGAAAAACGAGACCAGTCAGAATATCTGTCGGAACATGATCGGAAGTGCAAGGAATCAAACAAGCTGGACATGCATCGGCGGCCGCATTTTATTACGCTATTTTCGGCAAGCCTAATTGTAATGAAAGATCCCCTATTGATCACCATATTTACGGTAATTCTACTCACATCACCAGTGAGAAGCCCGTATTATATACTTTAATAATCCCACAAGATTATACCTGAACACGTTGTTTATCATTCTGATATTGTAATTCGGAGGAATATCTTCTAAGTTTTGATCACCAGTTTGAAGTCCGTATTCCATTTCCCCGCTTAGATATACTTAACTTTCCCCTTTGATACCGCTGCTCTGCCCTTCATTATATACTTTGATAATCCCCTTAGATTATACCTGCATGAACATGTTGTTTTCAGCTCTGATATTTTAATGTTGTAAGTTCTAATTAAGTGATGATAACTTACAACTGGAGGTTGATTACTTAGAGGTAAGATTCACTGATCAGATCTGTGGCGGAGAATACGTCAGTGATCTGAAGTTAAGTGTTTTAGTCACTCTGACACCCGATATCTGAAGTATGTATTATAAGAAAGCTTCTCTTTATCTGAGGTTAAGCTATCTACTTGCTAGGTGATTACAATGTATCATTGTTTGATAAGTTATTCATTAATTATTATTAAGGATTGTGACGTGGAAATTGCCCACTTTACCAAAGGCCGATTGCAAGTAAATAATCTAGCTCTGTGCAATCAGTAAAATTTGTAACTCTCCCGGGTTTAGGATAAAAGTTGAAAAAATAAGGCGCTCAGATGAAAGGGACAAACTATGATAAACTATGGAGTCAATTGTGCTTGGAGATTAAACTTCAGACCAAGTCCAAGAATGGCTGCCAGTATCTTATATATAATTTCGCCAGGCGAAAAGTTTTGCGCCCGATTTCGGGAGTTCTGGGGGGAATGGGGGGATTCTGAGTTTGCAGAATCTGTTTGTTTGCGGAATTTGAACGGTGAAAGTGGGATAGTTAAGTTGATCCTTTCTTTTTATTACATTTATTTACAGAAATGAGGGTCCATCAGTTGGAAAAATTGAAGGGAGAATATGGAATTTTTAAATTTATTTATTTTACTTTAGAAAAGTGTGCAATAGAGAACGTTTTTTAATTTTTTATTTTGACACAAATAAAAGATTTTTTATTTTTTATTTTGACACAAATAAAATGGGGCTGTGAAGGCTGTCTAAGGTCTATGGTATTATATATTTTTATGTGACTTATCTCAATTTGAATGTTTAATTTTACAAGACCAGATCGCAGCTATATTGGAGCTACTCCTGAAGCCAACTTTTGTTTGTTGATTAATAATTACTCTTAATACCCGCGGTGCGGGTAACAACAGCTAGTCTAATATAGTATTGTTCATTCTCATCTTTACAGAAGAATGTCTTGGACATAAATTATATTAAAATACAAAAAGAATGTCGTAGTCAAATGAAAACCTCGAGACGTCAAGCCGTAATACCATCTGTAACCAATACTACTTATGAGTAGTAGCCCTGAGCAGCTATTCAAATCACACAGTATAATATTTACATAGAGAAGTCAAGCACTCTCGGGGGGGGGGATATAAGTGCTCGACTGATCAACTGTTCAAAGTAAATACTTTTGATATTTGATATTTTTATTTAAACTAAGCATACAAGCTTGTAAGTTTTTACATAACTGGTGTTTTGTTATGCATACATAATATTGATAGTGTAATAATAATAATAAACATAGTTATAAACACACACGAGGTTATGTTTTTGTTAGATTGATTAATAAGTTCTTAGTGTAAAATTATATTATGTAATATTAAATATACATGTAAACGTATTCGTATAAGTAGGCAGGCTATATCAGCTATCTAAAATGTAATTCATATCCGCGTGGAAGCAAATCCATTAATTAAACAAGTTTCTGTGTCCTTCAACAGCTTTGAAAGTAATTAACTGATGACAGCTGACATACCAGAGACTTTAACACCAAAACAACGTGATTAAATCGTCTGCGAATAAACATATAAATTATTAATGCAGATAACAGTATAATTATAAACTCACTGGAAGTCATCGTATACTTGATCATCATCGATTTAAATCAGATTGTAATATCAGAAGGATTAGCTGGACTGTTGCTCAAATAACAAAAATTTGGTTCACATCGGAAGGTACGGAAAGTTATACCGGGTTACCTGATTCGGGTGCATGGTAGCGGTTTTCTCGGAAATGTAAATAAACGGTGCATCACAAATGTGATATATCAAATTCAGTGCTATGAGATTTATCGCCGAGTTCTTATTAGCTAGAGGACGTGTTTGTGTGGTTTTACAATGATACGGCTACCAGGGAAACAACAAGGGAAATTAGTGTCAGATCAATAAAGATGTGACGTCACAAGTCATGATAAGTAGCTTTCTTAGAAATCGAGGATTTTATTGAAGCCTTCTCGGGGCGAAGGAGGGGGGGTACTTGCTGTAGATGGTGCTCACATTTCCAAAATGTAACCCTTGTTTCTTCACCATATTTCTATTTTGGTTCCATCTTAGTCTCTAACACTTGAGAGGAATTTTTGTTGCATGTATAATTAATCTTGCAGTTAACACGGACACGGACAAGGGGGTAGGAAGTTTAAACTGCGGCGCATCCCTTCCCCGAGAGACCCCCCCCCCTTCCAGCTCCCACACACGTGCACACTTCGTGCGCAAACGCCCGGATGATACTTGTAAGCATTGACTGCCTAAAGTGTAACCTCGACCCTGTTTGATATAACATCTTAACCGTTCATCGTCCGTTAGACTTCGCGTGTGTTGACATGGAGCTAACATCGAGGGACTTAAAGCAACTTATCATGCAATAATGATGCACGCCGCACGCGTCTATTGTCAGGAGCTTCCTTTATCGCCCCCTTATGTTGTAATTTCCACCTGTTTGGCTACACGCGCAGTCACCTTTGTTATTGTAGCCAAGCACCGGAAGTTACATCCAACAGCGGCACACACACGTCACAATATCTTATAACAGATAGGAAGGGAAAGTGGCGTCTTGACTTAAAGTTATCATCTCAAGGTTTATAAACAGTAATACACGAATTAGATCAACCATGCGAGCAATTGCTTCTATCAATATCGTTTTGTTATTGATTGTTCTGGCTGATATTTTCATTATTTAAACCATAGAGGTTGATGTGGTCATACTTGACGTATAGAAAAAACATTCCACCGGACATTTTAATAGATACGCCTTGATGTAACACATTATCAGCCAGATCAAAATCCTGAAGGCTTGACAAATATAATTATAATAAATATCTGAGGAGCGGTATTCTCTTGCCGATCAGCTGCACAAACTGTACATTGGGTCTGTATCGCATGATTAATGAACTGTGAACATTGGTGAGTACTTGAGTGAGTTTGTAGCTACTTATAGCCGGGTCACAGGTAAGCCTAGGCCTAGACAAATCTTAACGTGATGAGAATTATTGCCGTATTCTTCCCGCGTAGAAGTTTGAATATCCGGACCATTTGCTATGATTTTCTCACTACAAAAAATTTCCCGTAAATTATTTAACGGACACTGTTCATATGAAAGAAAAGGGAAGACCGATTTCTTTGTAATCTAGGTCACTGATCATTGAATTGTACTAATTATAAAGCGTCTAAATTCAACGGTCGAGAAGTTGATCATGTATATGTATTTCATTTACTTCAGTGGTAGAGATTTAAAGGAGTCATTGACCTCGTGTCCATGTGCAGACGACTGGGCAAAATACATAACATGTGAGGGTCTGAATCCCGCCTTACCCGAAAATATTCACACAGAAACACGATATCTCCAGCTTATATAAATCTTTGTACGGGCAATTTGCCAGGTTTGTGAAAGCGTTCAAAACTTATAATATTTCCCTATTTATCTATATATTTCCGTCTATCTGTGTGCATTTTGATATTGGTCGTTTAAGACCGGCGGAGTTTTATAACGGTTGTGTTTATGTTTGAATGTAACTGTGACCCCGTAGTAGTCACGTGGTATCTGAATGGGGCATGCGTGTATTTTGCATCCTGGGTAATGTGTGCATTGGGGGTCGTGAACTCGCCAGGCTGAAGCAGGAGCACTGATTGACTCACGGGACAAGCAGACGTTACAGCAGCAAAATGGCGTGCATACCAGAGGGTGAATTCCACCGAAAGTATCTAACTTAATTGTCTCTAATTAGTATTTGCAAGTCTATAAAGCTTCACTCAAAGTTAATTCCGGTCGTGGTACTCTCGGGTTACAATACGCATGCTTAACTCGACAGCCTTTAAAGTATATAAAATACACGTGCTACGTACTACATGTAATATAGGGGAAGCTTTTGAATTTAACTTTATTATTCATAACACTGTCGAGAAGAGATATTCAGTGTTTAGATTGATAGCCATCTAAATAATATTTAGCGATATATAGTGATATAACTATATCGCTAGAAGTTTCTGTCACCGATTACATTTTTCCCTGCACTTATTAATTATTAATTCAGATTTCACTAGTTGTCCTTAGACTGGAGATAAAACAGAGAACGCGCTCTTCACTCTTGCATTATAACGTCGTATATTTGCGCATCGTGTTCTAAAGTGGAGGACAAGACCTCATTGACCTCGTGTTTGAGTACATAGCCGTGTGCAGTGTAGATATCATCTGAAGCCTCTCGCCGATTTCACCTCGGCCTGAGATATTTGAATGACGCGACATCACTGAATAATAACTCTGTGTACACGCATTTTACTGTGTTACAAATGCGAATAAATGTGAGAAATATATTCCAGTTCATTAAAATATTCTCATCGAATGGGTGCAAGCTCAAAATATTAATTATTACTTCTACACATATCATGACGTTTACCTCCAGTTATCTGCGGGACAGTTGTCACGTGAACACAGCACGCACACGTCACAACCTTAAACCTTAAATACACTTATATTACATGTAGTAACAGGTAGAAGGTGAAATGGCGTCTTGTCCTCATTTAAGCATTTGGACTTAAATCCAGAAATCACTTCGTGCGGCTCATCATTGAACCGGGACGTGGATATTATTATCTGATTATTTGTGATGCTGTTTGACTTGTGAAAGTGAAGAAAGATGTTACTTCTTATGTGACGTAAACAACTTTCGCTATTATTAAATAGCTAGAGGTGAGTAAATGCCATACTATTCCTGAAATTTTGATTTTCTAAGACATGAAAGATGATACTTCAGGTACTAAAACATGTTTATCTCGGTATTAAAACCGGTAACAGATGACCCTAGGGCCGACGATATATCGATGTAGTGTATGCAAACAATACTGAGTCGCCAGCCGGGGTCACCAGTTACACAATTAAGTCTCTACCGTCGTCAGTTACACATATACGTTCATACCGTCGCCCCTGTACTCGGTGAAGCCAGAATATAATCAAGTTCTTGTACATTTAACTAGGACACCTGTGTTCTGATCTCTGGCTTATCAGCAGTAGAGAAATTACAAGTGATGTGTATCACATGATTGATGAATAGTAAACATAGGTGAGTGCTTGTTTGAGGATGTCTCTCCTTATATTGAGGTCACCGATAAGCAGTACGGGTGTACAAACTGATTTCTGCGGCATTATTTTCGCGTAAAATGAGGACCACTTACCATGATTTCTTCTCACCGCAAATGTTTCCCTTGAGTTTAGATTTTAGATTTAGATTTTATCTGAATATTGTAATATATACATACTATTTCCCGCCAATAGATTTAAACTAAATAGATAAACATGTAATACGACTATTATTGAATTTTTCTTAGGCAGATGTGTTACAGAGTTCAAAATCCTCATGCCTTTAACTTTACTTATGACAGTTAATTTATCAGCAGTTTAAGTACCTTTTTTCAAGCGTGTATATTTAGTTAAATTCCCTCTATCTAAATGTAAAGAAGGTATTTGTAACTTTAATATGAGTTTTCGCTTAATTGTATCTTGATGTTTTTTATGGGATGTTGCTATATTGACTTGTGCACTGTGCAGGGATCAAATAATTAATCCTGTGTTATATCTGGTGTGTAGATATCAATCGCTTCAGATTAGAGTGTGTGTTTGGTTTGTGAATACATGCACGCGCTAAAATAGTTATGATTACGCAAACCCCCCTTTATTTAATGATAGAAACACAACCAAATACATAAATGTATGGTTTATCCAAACTCATGTCTACCCGTAATCGTGAAAAAAGCAATAAATACTTTCCATATGGGTTTAATGGCAGATTACACTTGCTTTTATACAGGACCTTTCTTGAGCTGAAGAGTTGTTGGATATGATTTAGGCAGAATTACAGGGATTCTCGATTCTCATCTAGGACTAGTCATTATTTGACCCCTGCTGTAATAAGAACAGTCAAATTCCTGCTCAGCTCAGACAAACATTTCCTTGGCATATGCTGCAATACAAGTTTTCATCTTAAAATAATCAATTATTTTATCTCGCGGTGATTGACTTACAAATAAAATGGAGGGAGATGACGACGAATTCCTATCAGATTCTCTTCAAGTGAAACTTTTAAAATCAACTCAATTATTCTCAAAATATATAAGCGAAGAGAAGCTGCCCGTTATTTTGGATTTACTGGAAACTGAAGGATGTCTTGTACAGGTACAAAAGGATGCAATTCGCTCCAAGGATACATTTTATGACAAAGTATCTAAGCTGGTGGACTGCATGAAAGGTTTCACCATTGGACAAATTAATATATTCGTACGGGTGTTAGAAAATACGGATGTTGGTTGTTTGGCCCTGGCTAAGAAGTTCACGTCCAACGTTTCAGGGAAAGACTCTGATATTAATAAGCAAAAAAGTAAGTACTTATAGAATTGATAACTTGATTTTAGGAAACTGACGAAATGAACAAAATCCTGAATGTGTACTTATACTAGTTAATTTTTCAGAATTGCAGTCAAACACACCTTCAAATAGAAAACGGGCAGCAGCTGAACAATCTTGGTGTGTTTTTGACTGTATTTTCCTAGACTGTTCTAACATAACACCAGAGACAGTCAACCTTTTGGAACAGGGAGGATATTCATCATTACTGCAATTAAAGAATGAGAGCGATAGTAAACTTAATGAATTGCTGCAAAATCCGCCATTCAATGTGTTTCAACTCTGCAAGTTGTTGAATTTGATCAGAGATTACAGCGAGTATTTGAAGGAATCGAATTATCTTGCGCAAATTCCCATGACAGACGAACACTGTCAGAAGCTCAAGAACAATGTGACATTCCTCACTGAAAAAACTGATGTCAAACCATTGTTAAACCGAATGACCAAATATAAAGCACTGGACTGCAGAGAAATCCTGAAACTACAGACAGATGATCAGATTAAAACTATGATTCAGTTCTTACAAAAGAAAAGGGACATCTCATATTACCTGTTCCTTCAAGCTCTTCATGACACAGATCAAGGTCACATTGCACATGCTCTGGAGATAGACCCGAAAATCTTTCGAGGTAAGTCGTGCTTATTAAAAATCATTTCTAAGGCACCAATTATAACAACTGTCTGTATCCATTATCCAAATATCATAAAATATTTCAGAGGTTGATTGCTGTCTCAAGATCACGTTTGCGATAAAAAGGACGAATGATGACGAATATGTAAATGGACTGAAGAGGCTGATTGCTTTCGAGAGAAGTCTTCACGAATCCTTGAACGGGTCGAAGAAAGAGTTTTAGAAACCTACAGAAATAAGATCAGAGAGCTCGGTTTAAGTTCCGTCTACATATTTATGACAAGTGCTGATGAAGAATCTGTGTTAGATCTCAAGTTTAAGGAACTCTCGGGTCAGTTACAGAGAGAGATCAGACAGGCTTTACAGATAGACTGGCTAATGGAGGAATATCAGTTACCTGATCTTATCACTAATATAAAAGTACATGTCATGAGCAAGAGGTGTACAACAAGTTGGCCAGTTGCTTGTTTGGAATCGGCCATGTTATCTGTGAAATCTCTCATAGATAAAAACGTCAACATGTATGAAGTGGATAGATTTGGGAGATCTGCTCTACACTGGGCATGCGCATACAGCTCACTGGAGATTGTCAAGTTCCTGATAGCTGAGGGGGCTGATATTTGTGCCAGGGATTATGATGGACAAACAATACTGATGTCTGCATGTCAGGACAAGTGTCTGGATAAAGTCAGATATCTGGTAGAATCAGGACATGATGTCAATGATGAAGATTATAAAGGCAACACAGCTTTACATATGGCGGCTGCGTCTAGTTCTGTAGATGTACTGGAATTTCTGATCAGCGAAGGAGCCTCCTTGATAAAGTCAAGCCAAGACTTCCTCAAGAAGATACTAGCACGACAATACAAGCATACAGCAAAATATGGTCCAAAGGTTGTGACCCCTCTTCACCTCGCTTGCGCCTTTAACACGCTGGATGTTGTAACTAACCTGATGGAGAGAACAAGGAACTATGACATCAGTGAGTTACTGTGGATGTCCTGCTTTGATACTGACCTGGAGAAGGTGAAGTTTATACATGCTAGAGGAGGATCAGTTACATATGATATAGATGGGTACAAACTAATTCACTTAGCAGCAGAGTTCAGCTCTCTGTCTGTGGTTAAGTTCCTTGTACAACACGGAGCAGATGTGAATGAGAGGTCCTGGGGAGGAACAACTCTGATGTTTGCTTGTAATGACACGGATATAGATAAAGTCGAGTATTTCCTCTCCCAGGGATGTGATGTTAATCAGACGGATACATCTGTTACATCATCACCTCCCCATGCCGCCGCTAAGTTCAGTTCTCCACAGATTCTAGAATCACTAATACAACATGGAGCTGACATAAAACTGGGGGGAAATAGGGGGAGATCTGTGCTTCATTCAGCCGCAGCCAGTAGGTATACAGCAAATATTAACTTCTGTTTACAGCATGGACTAGATGTAAACAAACCTGACATTGTTGGCGAAACACCTTTACATATCTGTGCTAAGTTTGGTACAGTCAGTGGTATGGAATGTTTGGTAACAGCTGGAGCTGATGTTAATGTTACAGATTACATAGGTAGAACAATTCTAAATGCTGCTTGTGAGGACAAATCCCTGGATAAACTCAAACTTTGTGTCAGTCATGGATTAGATGTAAATAAACCTGATGAGGATGGAGACACTCCACTCCACCTCGCTGCTAGATATGGAACTGCAGAAATGATGGAATATCTGATACAGGCGGGAGCTGATGTGAAAGCTACAGGTGATAAATGGGAAACAATTCTGCAGGCTGCATGTAAGAGTAAATCAGTGAGAAAGATAAAACTCAGCATAGAGAAGTTGGAGAAAACAATCCCAGGGGACACAAGTATCAGCAACGCATTTACCTCGGCTCTGTATACTGCTATCAATGCAGATAATTACCCTGGAATCATTTACTTATTACTCACCGGCAAGGCACACATTACACTGGATAAATCGTCCTCTGGAATGCCAAAAAAAATCACATCTCTGATGTTCTGGACCTCAATGCTCGGGGTAAATCAATATATCAACCCAATCCCAATATTCAATAGATTATTAGATCGGTTGAAAGATAAGAATAGAGAAATATGGCTCTCCTTTTTGGGTTATATGAATAATGACCAGGGTGTACACACAAAATTCGGCCACTTAAGGACTATGACTGATTTAGATATAATCTATGTAACCAATCCACTGTGTGTGCAGAATCAGAATGACGGAATAATTGAGATTTTACAGCAGCAGGAGAACCCGAACCCATCTTTCATTCATTCAGTGAAACAGAGGCGAGACCAAGTTCCTTCCCTGTATAAACTCACACGAGCTTGTATTCGCAGACATCTCTCTTCTGGTGACAATATTCTCCACAGATATAAACCACTGAAAGACGCAGACAGATTACCCACATCCCTCCTCAGGTCTGTCTTTCTGTGCCAGGAAATGAAAGAATCTTTGCCTCACCTCTCATCCATGATAACTTTATCATTCAATGCACTGGACTGTGACAAGAGTAAAACACACAGATTATTTGACATCACCAAGGCAGATGGACAGGAAGCTTTAGATTACAGACATGCTGTACTCAGGTTATTGTTTACAGCTTATACACGTTATAGATCAATGCAAAACCCATTAAACAATTTTCCTTGCCCAAGCCGTGGAAAGCCAATTGCTAACTTTGACAGGTTTCTACAACCAATTCTACATGCATTTATAGAAACAATAAACCAGGACACCAATATATCCTTGATAATTCAAAGATCCAATGGTGGTGATAAACTACAAAACAATAGGGTCATATTCATGATCAGTCTACAGTCTGAAGATATATGGATTTCAAAAGGAGGGGGAACATATTATTTAACTCATTCTATTCATGTGCTGAAAGGTGTTAGGTTACCAGTCCAGAGGTATGTCTACCAAAGGCTTAGAGCATTTCTGCACTCTGAATTCATAAACAAAGCTGAAACAATAGTTAATCAAATACAGTTTGTCTATGGGCATCACGGTGAACTACATGCAGAATTGACATGGGATTGTGCTGAATGTTCTCATCATGTCTTCAACATTAGTTTTGACCTTGTGTGTTCCCTGAGCAAACAGCTCGCGGAGGAGTTGCTATTTACTGAACCCTTTTTTTCTCCACCATTTGCTACTATCAGGGACAAAACTGAGAAATCAGTTTTGGAGATCAGACCTTGTGTAAATAAGGAAATAGACATCAAGGATGAAAACATTACCTCAGAATGGGAGCTTTCTCCATCTAGAGTCGACGATATTCTTTGGGATTTCATCAACACAATATCACCAAACATACAAATGGTCTATGATTATACCAAGTCTATAACAGACGCCATAATCCCGAAGTGGGAACACAAGTCACAGAAAGACAATGTTACGTATTACTGGGACAGAAATGTGTTAGATGACCGAGTTTTACTGAACCTGGTTTTATGGGAAGTGAAGGAACATCCAGACAGCTGGGAGACAGACAACTTACCTGCCCGAGTTACAAGTTTGTTAAACTCTCTCAGCACATGGAAATACACAGATTGTGTGACAGGAAAGATACAAGATTCGCTGTGCGTGGATAACCTGAGTGAAACTAGTAGAAATAATCTACAGCGTGAAATGTCTGATGACCTGAACTCTGTAAAACAAGTTCTCGGGAAACAAACTACAGGTTTGAAAAGCTTGGATTATTTGCAAGATGTCCTAAGAGATTATAAAATATATGTTCACTTTAATGATGCAGATGATAACTTGATGTATCATAATACGGCGCCACCTGTACAAGATGTCCTGTATTATGAAGAGCGATATGATTATTTTTGGAGAAGTGATATGTACAGGGAAATATGCCGATTGATTATAGGCAAAATATCGAAATCGTAAAAGAAATTGAAGTTATATCATTCCACATATTCTGCATATAAATGGACATCACTGATTAATGTGCCTATTATCTCTCTGTATTCAATATCGTCAGATATTTTTCTCTATTTGTTGTTAAGAATGACTTCAAACTTGCTATATTGCATATTGCGCTTTGTGACATTCACCTGCGATTCACTTGGCTCAATTAGTTGTATTTTTTAGTAATAATACCCCATAATCCCAGATTTTAGAAAAAATCTCATATATTATAAATCACCTTTTACCTCCTACCAATCTTTTAGCATCGTTTTAATTCATTGATTAACACCATCCTTATGATTTCAGTTAATAAAAAAACTATTGCTTCAATAAGACTATAATGAGTTTTCAGATTTTGTCATAGCTACTTTTGTTATTTCCATCTGTTTCATACTCTAATATTGAATGAATAGATGATAACCGGATATACAAGATTTTCTGTTTTATGGAGGGATTTGGGGACTTTTAAGAAGTAATGAAGTCTTCAGTCAAATATGCACTTGATCGAATGCAAAATATCTAAATATTAAAAAAATATTCCACCATTTAAAATGTAGTTGAAGTGAATGTAAATCGATTCAATTTCTTGTTATAGAAATCGTATGATTATAAAAGAACAAATTAAATGCATTTCCTCTATTTATGATATACATACAGATCATAGATACACGTGTCAATTTGCCTATATATTTATCATTCTCAAATATTCATTGTGTTTTTCTTTAAACGACTAATCCCTGGACAAAGTGAATTACTTGGGAATTGCCTGTTGACCGCGACCTGATTGTTCCGCCCGAGATACACTTCAGGAATCCTTGTGCTCAGGTATAAGATGGAGGGCTTCCATCTGTGCGACACTTGACCCAGAGTTGTGAATATTATGTGACCTAATGTACAGAATAAACACCGGATAGTTGAGTTATTACATCGAACCTTGTTACATTTATTGTTCAGAGCCCAGTTCTGGCTGATGATGCTTTATATGTGACATTCACATTCTAAGGTCACGTGGTTACATATTTCTCATCCCATGTTATCGCAGTGTGTGTAATCTGAGTAGTGATTAACTTCTTCCGTAAAACCCAGATTTTAGATAGGGACAAAGGATTCCTCTGATCTTCCCAGTTCGAGTAACATGCATTAGCACATCGTTCGCGCAATAATATCACTTTACTTTTAGGCTAATTTGAATAATGTTGATGTAACATCTAACGAGATATACTTGAAAATATTTACCTAAGCAAGATTGTCACTGGTTAACAGTCCGCTTGATAGACATGTTTTTTCATGTTTTATTAGTTTACCTGAAACATCGGTAGTAATTGCTTTAACAAACGCCATACATGTACACGAAAGCAACATTGGATTTGACATAGAATCACATGTTAAATATACTTTATTTGATCTACATAACTTATATACATATATATATGATATGCATATTAAGTATACATAATTAGACAATCCGGTAAATTATCTATTCACAAATTCAGAAACTTAAATAAGGCTGCATTAAATGAAGGCCCACGCACCCTACTTTTCAGTAAAAGACAAACCTGCCGCACCCTCTATTTCATTTTAGAAAAAAAACGCCGAACCGACCCTGGCATCGTTGGCTGTCAGGCCGATACCTGTGCTTTTAGCATTCATTAACATATATAATATGCCACTTACTTCCCACTTATTACCATTAGATCTTTAATGTTAGTTTTAATTTTAATTAAGAAAATAACATCACCCTGATGATGCGGAGTTAATTAATTAATGATTCTTTGTTTCTGTAAGAAAATGATTAATTAATTAATTTTTTTGCATTGCAGTGTGTAAAATAGAATAATTGCATAGTGGCATACATTGTGTATGAAGTATAGAAATGATGCCACTGATTATTTATTAATTGTATCCTACATCTTTATTGAAATGAAATATGATATATGCGAGATTATTGTCCTACTCTTCAACAGAATATTTCGTTCATTCTAAGCAAGGAGACAAAATCAATAACACATATTTCCATTCTACTATGGGAAAGGCGCAAAATCTTAAGCTACATTGTTGAACACATTGATTATGATCTCCTTATTCATAACAACGATTTTACTAAGGATTAGACAGCAGAAACAAATCAAGAAGATACATAGTGACTTATATTTATTATGCAGTATTTATTAAATAGTACGGTACTTCCTTTTTATTCAAATACATATTCCAACGGTTTATGATTCTATGCGATAATTGTCATTTTAAATTATTATAAACGATGCTATACTTCGACTCCTTTATTTACTTTATACCAGGAGACACTGTGCGGGACCAGGTACTTATGCTAAATGAACAGAACAACCACCAAGGGCCTGGATGAGTCCTGAGTACCTGCTGACAAGCGCCCTGATTGTGGTTACCGAGAAACAATCAGATCTGGGTAAGCAAAGCAGTATGCGTGGGCGCGAGACAGGTATAAAGGAAGGGCCGCTCAGCCTGATTACTCAAATAAGAAAATACGCGAGACATATGGTACATAATATTGTACTATGTACTACATAAACTAGGGGATAGTTATGACCAAAACTCATAAATTGTTATATTAGAACAGCACGATTCTGCACACGCTTAGTTTGGCTACTGATTTTGATAATTTAATTCAAATTTTTAATTAAAATCTTTTAAAAAAAGTACAAGACCACTAAGCCAAGTTCTCCGTAATAAGATAGGACCAACCACTTTTGGCAGCCTTGGTTTTCATAAGATGTAAAACACTTAATACTAGCACAGCGCAGCAGACGCAAGACAATTAATACCATCACAGCTTACCTTTCTTTGGTTTCTTCTCTTCTTCTTCATCACGCGAACCGCTTATTTCGTTTCTTTGTTTGTAGCATTCACTACTGTTGTATGTTTTGCATTCGAACTTTTCTTTTGGTGCATCAAGTTGCAATTGCTTGAAATCTGATGTCAAATCGTATAATTTCCAAGCTATTTCTTGCAGCTCTTCGTACAAATAGTCGTATTCGATTTCTTTCCATGTTTTTTCGTAAGCACCGTATGTTTTCGGATAAACACCGTAAGTTGGAACGTACGGACGATCCATTCCTATTTTTGGTGACGCTGTATCT
>JAXGGS010255514.1:0-10173 GCA_035585475.1 Armandia brevis | reverse complement strand
TGCGTGTGTTTTACATAAAGATTTCTCATTAAACATTCTATCACAGGTATTATGTACATGTGAAAGTAAATTATGAGTTAGCCTGAGATTATTGATATGAGAGTCGACCTGAAATGTTTATCACAATAATTTCCCCAGGTGACATAGAGTGCTGGTCAGAGAACTTGTACCTGCACTACAACAGCACTACCGGAGAGTGTTACAACACACCAGGGGTAGATATCCGTGTGCCTGGCTGGGGAACGACAGAATCGGTGGAGTACGTCGATCCCTCCTGGACAGCCTGGGCTATGGGAAATGTCGGCTCATACGCTGCCAAATTCATTCGGGGTAAGTTTTACAAGACATATGTTTACATGGAACTAGCGCTAAAATCGGCCAATTAAAGAACACGTGCACGAGAAATGAGCTTAAGCATGAGTCTACATACATATTCTTTATAAATGGTTTGAAAGTAGGTCAACCACTAATGTTTGGCCTAAATCCAGTAACTGCTTGGTCAATGTCGTGTCAAGAAAGACCAATCGCACTTCCCTATTTGGGCGTCATCCCTCTTTTTTCAAACACTTATCATAAGGGAATATCGGTATATAGCGTCTAATGACAGACCTAAAATATTATGGTAAATCCAAGGGTCCGTAGTGTAAGATAGAATAAATTATCCAATTATCCCAAGTGCGCATACATTTTAGCAATGAAGTGTGTGTAGGGCATAAACTGTGACTAATAGGACTAATTATTGACCCCGTACTGAGGACGATCATTGCATATATAGAGAACCTTTAAGCATACCATTATGAGAAGCACTAGTTAAAAGCAGTCATATATTATCATAAGTCGTCTGAGTACTTATCCTCCTACTGACATTATATTTTCAATTCTAGAGCTAGTCAAGTTTGGATATAAAAGAGGCGAGGACCTGCATGCAGCCCCGTACGATTTCCGGCTCGCTCCCGCATCACAACCTGAATATCACACCAACCTAAAACATCTAATCGAAGAGACTTACCAACACAATGACAACAGCCCTGTCGTCCTGGTCGGTCACAGCAACGGGGGACTCATGGCCCTCTACTTTCTTAATTCTCAATCCAAACAATGGAAGGAAAAACATATTAAATCGTACGTGTCTGTGAATACTCCTTATGGCGGTACTCCACTGATCACGCTGATGTACACCTCGGGTTATAACTGGGGCATCGAAGCGGTGGATACACTCATCATCAGGGAACAGCAGAGAAGCTACCAGACAAGTGCGCTCCTCCTGCCGAGAGCGCCTGTGTTTGATGACGACTGGGTCCTCATTCAGACCCCCGATAAAAACTACACTGCCAACGACTACGGTGAATATTTCGGAGATTTAAATTACACGTTAGGTAAGAGGATATGGAGCGACGTGCTCGATCCTTTCCTGCCCAAATTAGTTCACCCGGAAGTGGACTCGCACTGTTTTTTCAGCAATGGCCGCGACACGATAGGAACGCTTATCTACGGCGAGGGAGAATTCCCCGATAAGCTTCCAAGTAAATTCACCATCGTAGATGGAGATTCTACCGTACCTATGCCAAGTCTTAGATCGTGCGCAGACGTTCTGCGACACGCCGATAAACGGTATAGTCTACAAGTTACGGAGATAGATGATGAAGATCATGTTGAATTAATGTATAGTCAGCAATTCTTAAAACAATTAAAACAAATTGTCACCCTCGGCAAAGTTGGCAAAAACAAACAATTAAAGTTTCCATATTGAAAGGCGGTCCGAATCAATATTTCGGCTGACGGTCGGCGTCGTAATAATATTGTGATATATATAACGGTAGCTTTATTCTGCTTATTATTTATTGCATCGTAAATTAATATAGTTGTTGTTTTACAAATCTATATTATATATACATTCATGTAATACACTTTACATTACTGTGTGTTATTTTTGAGAACAAGTGACCTTTTTCGGTGCTATTGGCGCATTTATGTGATATTGGGAAAAATACATGATGTATACAGTATTGGTGTTCCAAACTACTTCTAGTAATAAGTTTATGATGAATTTCTGGCAAAACCTGTTCTTTAGTAAAGTCGGATGGTAAAATGATAGCCATTTTTAGCACACATATCTCCAATACAGCATAGAATTCAACGTCCCTGGTGCAAATCCGAATCTGAAAATATCATTTTGTAATAGCCTTGAAGTCGGTATTTTTTAATTATTTGATATTGACAGCTTTATAGGTCACCAAATAATAAAAGAGTCACCTCAAATATTTCTATCGCCAAAGCTCAATGTTGTAAAACAAACCTGGTTCGGGCGATCCCTGCTTTCGTTTTTGCTTGAGCCGTTTGCCAATATCTGTTAGTTATTATATTATCCATAAACAACATCGTTTTCCTGAAAGCAGGGCAATAGATGTATCAACAAAAGAAAGCATAGGTCATTGAGCCATCTGAAGTTTTATATCTTACATAAATGGTATAAATCTCGAGTACCTTCTCCCATTCTCCATGATATATTCCTCGCGGCCCTCGTCTATGATAATCGCCACATGATTCTTACCTCCCGCCACCACATCTCCCAAGCCAGGTACGCCGGTCAACAGCTGCCAGTGTGGATCATTCACCAAAGCGCTATAGCCTGGGTTCTTCCATTGCACTCCCTCCAGAGGTGCTGAGCTACCACTTCATACAAGAATTAATGTGACCAAAGGTACTTATATTTTCATTTCATATTTGAAAGAAAAGATTATTTGATGTAAAAATGTTTGAATCTGTCCCTCACGGTAAGTTAGGGACGGTTGCGCCAGCCTCCCGGAGAATATCCCTGATGAACCAGCCTTCTTTTCTCGCCCCTTTACCAGGACCGTAGGTCGACGCCTTGGACCATTTCTTGCTTCCTATATAGAAGCGTGCTACATTCGCGATATCATCTCTCTTACAGCTGGGAGGAGTCTGTGATATATACATAAAATACATTTATCATTACTGAAACATGGACATATGAAGGGGACACGATAGTGCAGAATCTATCACCACTGGAATTAGCATGAATACATTATGATGTATACGATAAGAGTCATGGCTCAATCTTACCACCAACCGACACCGTATTATTAACAACATGTCGTTGTTTGTTAAGATTTGTCTTACCTGCGCTGCTTGTGACGAGCATACTAAGAAAACTAGGGACAAAGCTAGCGATTTGATGCCGTAGTTAAGGTTCATCGGGTACAGTAGGTGAGTACGGGGACCACGGTGATTGATATGGATCAGGTATTCACCTGGCTGACTCGGGGATTGATTAATACCGATGAAAACAACAAATGTGCTTCGAGGAAGTGCATATACCTGTCTATTGATAGTTTTCAGTCGCCGATTTTGGGCGTGACATATAGTCATGCATGCTTCAAATGTGCACTCAAGCGGTGCTATAGAGCGCTTGATATGAATATACAACATACTGAAGCTTACTGACATAATTTATCGTACGCTAGAGAAAAGCACCAACGATAAATACTATCTTCATAGGCTTATCTAACGAGTTCTTTTCAATTACATCAAACCCCTTAACTTAATTCCTTGGTAACAAAATAATGTGAATTTAACTCGTCGTCGTCCAGTGATGAGATGCATAAAAATGTAAAAGCGTAGCCAAGAGGAAAGACTTCCCTTTGCCTAATATATCAAGTGTTGCCATTTACCACATTGTAATTTGTCAGATGTAGTACGTAGCTCTATATTCGGATACGCACCTGTCTTTATGTGTACTACTCTCGACAATCAACCGAGCCCGCTTGGTAGAAAGCTCACTATTCAAATGCCAAGTAAAACAGAAGAAGCGCGCCGACAAATATGATGCACTACATTGCCACACTACAGAAATAGGAAATCCATAATATTAACGGTCGGAGTTATGATAGCCATTGTAGCAACTATTATGATCACCTCTTAAATTGAGAAATTAGCAAGTGAGAAATTAGACACAGCTAGAACTTACGTTACTTTTAAAACCTACTTTTAAACGTGTCGGTGCACCGGCGGATTAACTTATAACCAGGGAAAAAGCGCAATAATCTCGCCTCACTGGGGTTTTATTTCATGTAGATTTCTAACTCTCCACTAATCCTCCAAATTAAAAGAAAAGGTTGTGCCGGAAATTTTATCAATGGACCTCGTCGCGTGGCATATAACTGTGACGTATAACGCTATCTTACGTTATTACGTACCCGGGGCTCCGCAACTATTCGCTAACTACAACATGTTTTTACCAATTGAAGCCCCTCTTTTTTCAATTTTATTCATAAGCAAACCTTGTCAATCGGAAAGAGGAACTAATTCTCTGTCAGATTGATATATTCATTCTTCCGCACAAACTCGCATAAACATGTAATTTTAAGAAAAATGTTCACCGGACTCGTTTTTTTCATGCAAAAGGGGTCTTGGCTTAAAAAGTCGCGAGGCCCCATATTTTTATATCGCTCATAACAAATATTCGTCCAATGTATTCAGAATTAGAGGGTTGTTTATCTGCTCCTTCATATAAAATTGTGAAACTTGCAACTAATTCTTGCATCGCATGGAACTTATAGCTATTTTATAGCCGTAGTCAAGAGGGGTGCCTGGAGGTGACCCATAAAGCTGGAAAACCCAGCTGATTATCTGAGAACCAATGAACCACGTGATGACTCTTTTTTATAAACGCGCTTCATCATAAAGACCGCGTGCATTGAGTGAGCATTGAACGCATATACCCTTAATACATGCACATGCACGTGCACGTGCAGTTGTCTGATATGTGGGCTACTAATCATTACATCTCAGATTTGTCAATGCTATCATCTGCAGTAGAAGGTATATCCTGTTATGTAGGATGATCAACACCAGTATTGCACCCTCAATTATCGAACCGGTACATATACCGCGGCAGCAAGTCAGGTAGTTAAGTACGAGACGCCCTGTATGCAGCAGGTGTGAAGTCCGCTGATGAGCCTGTGTACTGGGCGTGGTCTCCGCCAGACCTGATGCACTGACTACTGTGATTACCGCCTATTGATTTTTCACATCCTCCTTGTTTACTGCGGCCAGACTGAGAGAAATGTGATATTCAAATGGAAATTGATGCTCTCCGCTCAAATCATTATCGTCCGATGAGCTCATTGTGTACATTTGTCTGTATATGTGTGTAATTAGACGGTATTGGGCGATCTTTTTGTAAGCCAAATAATAATTCATGATACATCTCAGGGGTTAACGATATAAAAACCCAGAAGCTCAAATTAAATGAGCTAACACTAATTGTACGAGATGAATTATGTTAAGGCAGCGCTTAGGGGGATGGAGATGTTGCTGTATAGAAAGAAAGAAATTCCATGAACGTAGTCATTCGTTCAGAGTATACATGAGTACTGCATGTTCAATAACGCTAATCAACTGTCTGAGATAGACTGTGAGAGAAAGATTAACTTACGTGTGATATTATATTAAAAACAATACTGCAGTTTAAAGTCCGATACGTCAAAATTAATGAACGTAAACACGGTGTGACCCAATATCGTTATTTGGAACACTAGATTTCAATGCCGATTCGACATTGATGTCGCAGAAGCCAAAATACAGGACAAAAGACATTTGACAAAAGCCCCCCCTTTTAATTTGAGATATCAAGAAGAAAAACCTGCATGCCGCCCCTAATATGTAAGATAAAAAAAACAAAAAACCTACCGTCCCTATTTCTCAAAATGATAATAATAAAAAACCTGCCGCCCCCTAAAAGGCATTAAAGAAAAAAAAGGAAAAACCAGAGTATTAATAATACATTCCCCCCCCCAAAAAAAAAAAAAAATGACTCTCGTACAAGAAATACCCCACATATATGCTTTAAGAGCCTTAATATGGGCCAATTTTTTTAAAAAAAAAACACCTACCGCCCCCACTGATTCGCGCGACCGCCTGCCCCCTAAAATCCTGGTGAAAGAAAAATTAAAAAACCTGCCGCCCCTTTTTTCAGAGAAATAAAACAATAAAACCTGCCGCCCCCTCCTTGGCCGAAAAAACAAACAAACAAAAACTTGACCTGCCGCCTGCACTCCTCCTCTCAAGCAAAAAAAGGCTTGAGAAACAACTTAATAATTTGATGGGGCCTTACTCTATGTTCATGTATGCCAAACGAAATACCAAGTGACACTAAAAGCTGCGTTTGAGACGTAATTAATGAGGATGTGATAGTTTACATATAATTAATTTCAAAACAATTACTGTAAGTAATGGCCTAGTTCAAATTAAATATCGTTTAATTTCTCTATCCAATTAACGAATACAAATTGACTGTTAGAGTCAACATTAACAATCCGTCGCGCTCGGGATTGCACTTCGATTTTTCAAACTTGATCAGGCACGGTATATGCAAAATTTATCAAACGACTTGAATTATTTTCGGCTTATGATTCGTCCCACTAACAATAATGCGGGCGCATCTAAATACTTCGCTAAGAGTACTCCTTACAGATTAAGTCTCTGGAATGTAACAATAAATGAGTATTTTTTATTTGTAATAAATCAGATATGATGACCATATATGGCTATCACGACTCCACATAGAATGTACAGGTTATATGCGCTAAAAAGGATACCAACGTCAACCGGAAATAATTGCTGCTTTAGCAACACGTTAGGACAGAGAGTTTTACACTGGGAAACAAAATCATATCAGATAAACAGAACGATGTGCACGACTTGAGGAAATATAAAAATGTTCATGCATGCATGGGTCTCCTGTGCACTATTTAATACCCAACATTGGATGTGCCTGTCATGATCAAAATCTTGCACGACACTTGCGGGAAAGAAACCGTGTTTACACCGTGACTATTCCAGGGACTATAATGCGATTGAACATTACAAATTATTTTTACGTTTATCGTCAGATATGTATATCAGTGAATCTAAGCATTGAGTAATACATGAGTGCAGCAATGGCATTTCGGCTAGCGCCATTTAAATAACCTTTAATCAATAAAAGGTGGCGGTATTTCAAGTGATCATGCTAAGAGCGTGAAATATACATAAGTTTCAAATGGTATAATCTAACATTTGATTTCCAGACAGCCTTGCATCTGCTTTATTTTGAAACGAAAGCCACTGAATAACCTTAGTTATCTTTATAGTATTTTAAGAAATAAAGTTACAGTCCTCTAGCCACCTCTAGTATAACAACCCGATTTCTACAAAGACTTTGTCAGATTATCATTCTATATATATTTAATCATTATTCTTATACTCGTTACAAAAGGCACTGATAATTAGGGTTTACTGATGGACATAGAATGACAGAATTGTCAAATGCAAAAGTATTGTATGAAGGTCTGAGAACAGTCTCATAACTGCCGCCTATACCTTTTACATGTAGCTGTAATTCAAAATCTCATCAAATCATGCATGATTTAACATACCAGCCAATTATCTCCAAGGTAACACAGGCCATGTTTCGTCCGATGAAGTTTATCCTTGGAGCAGCTTTAATATAAATACATGTAGTAAGTCTTGAAAAAGTTAAACGTAAAATGTCATATGCCACCAGATGATTACATTATTCTTAAAAACAAGTTACAATTCTGCGTGAAACACATAATATAACTATGAATCCCTAAGTTTAACATACACTTAGTACTAGACTAGTCGGGTGAGCTCATGCCTTTAGCATACGCTGGATTTTCATACCCCTGACCCAACTGCTGAGCTTTCAGTTTAATCGGCGACTCGTGAGCAGTAGCATAGATGTCAGGTTCGCTGTTCTTAGGAGTTGACATTGTTGTGTCCAAAAAGCTCTCCTCGTCGGCCATGTTGTTGTTGACCACCGGCACTCCCTCCTTTTTCATCCTTTCGATTTCTGCTGAACTCTTGTCAGGAAGACCATGCGGTATGCTCCCGTTGGCGTCGGGTGGCAGCTGCAGGTGCCCCGTGCCCTGGTCGGGTCCGGAGCCTTTGGGGTGTGTGATATCCCGTGGAGACGGCACCCCCGGGGCGGCATCGGGAACACTGTTGGATTTGGCGAAGTTTTTACGCCGAGACGTATGAGGGTCAACCTCACGCTCGTCCGCGCTGTGAACGATCACGTCAGCGTGTGAGTTGCGCTTAATATTCTTTTCCTTATTAATGTTGTTGAGTAAACTCTCCTTAGACGAGGCGTTCGTCTGTGTGCATATCGTAGACGCTGATATGAGTTTACCGTTTGGTATGAGGTCACCCTGGATGTGAACCTGGCCGGTGGTGATCCCGTTCGTCTCGTTCTCCTCGTGGACAGTCGCCTGGACAGCAACGTGCCTGGCGGTCTTGGCGTTCGTGTTCTCAGCCGGCTTTCCGTTAGAGCCTTTAGCGATACCATTAATTTTGACACTGACAGCTTTGGGGAGGATTGTATTCCCTCCATGTACCTCCTCATAATCAATTACAAGTCTTTTGTTATCTTCCTCGCCGCTTTTCTCCTTCTGTTGTTTCTCTCGAATGACTCGTTTAGCTTCTATTCGCGCCTTTATTGCCTTTCTGTCCCTGAAATATACAACAGTGCGATTAACGAACCCAATTAGGCAATACGAGGTCACAGTCAAGGATATTCATCTCGAAATGATGAAACGAAAGTTGGAAAAAAATGAATTTAATAATCTGCCATGGTCAACTCTACATAAGTTCATGGGCAATGTAAGCTAATGTTTATGGTGATTGTAAAAGCCGTGTGACAAAGACTCATAGTAAATGAGCAAGTCAAGAGTTGGCATTCAAATATTGAATCATGTTTTTCATATCCGAGAAGTGATTGAGTTGATGCAATTGTTCACAGTTTGTCTGACACATAATAGGAAGACATTGGTGGTAATTACACCTGGCCTTCTATCAAACAAAACTTGTACAAGTATCGATATGATGAAATAGGAATTAATTTTCGGACAAAGCAAAACGACCCTCACTGGCGACTTTAGAGAACTTCAACACGCCTAAGGGAGCAATATCAAACTGCTTCTAATAAAAAGTCATTTTCCTGGGTTTGTTTTTCTTACTTGTATTAAAACGCGTGAAATATCGCGCGAATTAATTGCCGCGGGTCTCGGAGGAGCATGATTCGATTAAGCTGACTCATGTGACGGCGCGAGTACCTCGCCGGTATAATCCGAGAGAGCAAGAAGATCCTGTCTGAATGTGGTCATGTCTTGGTTTAACTTGATTCATTAATCAATGCCAAGCCACACCGGTGCATAACGAAATATCCCAACATGGTGTGTACAGCATATCTCTATATAGACAATACCTCGATCTATGTCGGTAGTATATAGATATCTCGTTATTCCTATCATGTCTATGTCGAGTTGAGAGCACGAAGAAACACAGATAAACATCGGCGGCATCGGCTATAAAGTCAGGTGAGCTATCGTGTGTTCTGATGCGAACTGGAAATCAGACAATACAGTTCCCCAGGTATCCAGAAGAGATTAACTATAAATAAATAAAGTAGGTCACGGCAGATCTGACGAGGTTCATCACCCACCACTTAGGTTACCACAGTGTACGAAGTTCTTGTTAATGAATGTATAGCAGACGGTCTGGTGAATTCACAAGTATACTATCTACATGTGCTAATTATTGATCACACATAGACGACCGTTTATCGTGTTCGACGAGTTACAAATATTATTTGAATCGGTCCATGTATTTATCAGCTGTAGTTATAGTTATCATGAAATATATTATTGAAGTAGGTGTGGACTAATTCACGGTCACGTGGTTAATTTCGATAATCATCTGATCATTGAACAATATCAAATAATTATAAGATATATGCGTGTAGTTATTTTTTGTGATAATTAATGCCATCTATTGGCGAGTTCAAAGTAAGCTATATGAGGTTTAATAATAATAGAATATCTATTGAATAACGGCTAGACTTCATAATTACATAGTCAATGACAACATTGAGCAATGTTATTTTGTGTTCCACCTATAATCAGTGCCATGGAAACGCAGTATGGCAAACAATAGGATACACACGTATCCGACGATGTAATTAAGCATGCACATTGTGCCTATTCTCCGGGAAATGGCATTTGTTCACCATTGATCACATCGCTTTCTATCAATTACACCCCATCCGTCATCTAAACGACTTCCATAGCGGAATTTCCAGTATTTGATTAT
>JAXGGS010255513.1:0-18347 GCA_035585475.1 Armandia brevis | reverse complement strand
TGCTTTGCTAGGAGGTTAGATATTCATCAGATATCAGCTTGCGGTGGTAACCTTGACCACAGTTTAAGTATGCAAAGGCTGAAAGAAAAGGGCGGAAACGAGCTAATTGTTGCGTTTCTTAGCGCATCGGGACAGGTAATCTGCGAGCAATTATTTACTCGAGCCAAACTCCTAACGTAATAACAGAAGTATGGCGAAACAATTCTTGTTGATGTCGTGGTTCGTTATTACAGATTTACGTGTGGTTTGGTGATGATCAAGTGTTAAGGCGATGCTCATGGGTGATAAAACGTTCGCTGCACATCAGCATATTCAGCATTAGTCCCATTAACATATCGTTCGTCACTACTGAGGGCGAGGCGTTTATAGGAACGCTTCCCAAGTACAGATCCAGAGATTCTGCTCCGACATCCATTGATAAGGGTATGCCTTTTTATTTTATTGTAGATGTTTGTCAGTTAGAAATTGTGATAGCTTGCGTATATTTTATAGTTCACTTAGTGCGGAATGTTTTCAGTAGGAAAGCAGCAGTACGGTGTATCATATATGGAACTACGTATATATTTGTAAATTTATATTGTCTCTTTGCAGATGTTCTAGCATCTTCTCCAAGGGAGAGAGAGACTTTCAGTATTACAGTATCTGAGCTGGTGGGAAAGGATGACGTAATAGATATCAGAATAGAGAGACTTCCATTTATACACAGAGCGACTAACATTACCTCTGATAGGAGGGGGCTCAACTTTACGGTACTTCAGTCTCAACCAAATGCTAGGTAATATATTTTTCGAATTTATCATCAAAATTCTACTAAATAAGAACATATTATAAACCGAACTTAATGCAATTTAGCATCTACAATTGTAACAACAACGGTTATCTACCTTGATTGTCATTGGGGCTTCCATTTCTATACCAAATTACTCACGAGCGAGCAACGGATGTATTTTACTCTAGTTTGACTGAGATACCTAGCATCGAGTCATCCGAAATCACAAAACACTTTAAGGAACTGATGGACGATGCAGATCTGGGAGATCTAATCCACGATGTTGTTTTGGAGGTAAGCTTGGCGAAATATTCAGTAAATATTTGCATTTTTCCGTTTGTTCTAGTTTAACTATCAATCTTTTTGCTCGCTCATAAACCGGCACCTATAAATTGTTTTTCTTTTAGTTTGGAAATGAGAGAATTGCCGCTCATAAGTACATCCTGACCTATCGATGCGAGCACTTCAGAAAGATATTTACCTGTAAGGATTTCGATCACTTCGGGTCTGCAGTCGTTAAAGTGGAGAACGTGCACCCTGATTTGTTTAGGGAGCTGCTTACATTTATTTACACGGACACGTGCGACTTAATTACCATGGGGGAAAATGTTAGCATAAATCTGGATAACCAGGGACTAGGGTATGACTCAGCACCTCTGTCAGAATTAAACGAAAATATTGGAATAAATAAGGACGTGAGATTAGACGGAAAAAAAACGACAGCGTATGCCGTTCACGCGAAATCCAAAAGTAAAGGAAAGAAGGGAAGCAAGGGACAGAAAGTTAACAACATGGTATCGTCCAGGAGTCCTACCAAAGCGCTGCAGGAAATGGCGAAGAAGTTTGGTGTGAAGAGCCTAGTTAAAAGGTAATTTTTGAATACTGACTTTGAATGTTTACATTGGATGATGCGCCGTTTGAGGTTTTAATATCTTGATTTTGCTATTTAGATTGGACGCTGTAAAATACAACGAAGGATCAATTGTCAGTGTTCCCGGCAAACATTTGCCATCTCCAGCTGTTAGATATGACCGAGATAAATAGTAAGTTTCTTATGCAATCATATATATGTAGACGTCTGTGTGTTTTTCTTCTATAATGTAATATTAATGTGGATATTCTTATCAAGCGGGAAACCGGCATTATCAGACAAATCGGGTTTTTAAACATCAAAGGGTGATCGACAGTCGAACTTGTTACAAACAGTGTCCTTTAGTTCTAATGTGCATCCTTCAGTTTAGCCACTGCATTAAACTTAAATGCCATTTTTTTCATGATTCATAGTTGGAGTATGTATGACGTTTGCATATTATGTGAAGATGGGCGTGAGATTCAGGCACACAAAGCTGTCCTCGTTGCTAGGATGCAGTATTTCCGCAGCATGATGGGAAACGTTTGGCGAGAGACAACCAACACTGAATCTTTATCACTCCCGTTCCCCAGTGACATTCTGGAAGTTGTCATCGATTTTCTATACAAGGACGACTCGGTCGTGGTTAACGGTAATCATTAGTTACATTTATGGTGGTTTGCACACAGAGAGTGAGAGCCGAACAATGCATAGCGCTCCCTTCATCGGCATTGATTTGAACAATTTAATTTTTATGTCTAGGTTGTAAAGATGCAGAATTCCTGTGCAATGTTCTTGTCCTTGCTGATTCCTTCCTTCTGGAAAGACTGAAAAACATGTGTGAAGTGGCTATAGCTTCCTTGAGTAGGTCTTGATTGTTAATACATTGCAATGAAAATGTAATACTTTGGAAATGGAACTTACAATGATATAAGTCAGTTTTTATATAATAGTCACCTTGAAAAACGCTGGGGAGTTACTGGAGTTTGCCTCTGATTACAATGCTTCCCAACTGAAAAGAACGTGTCAACAGTTTGTCACAATCAACTTAGGCGCGCTCCTTGAAGCAAGAGTTCTGGACGTCTTAAGCTCGGATGTCATGGAAGAGCTCACCGTGTATTACAAAGAAAATGTAAGTTTTGTTTAGACGAAACTGGCGACGGTATACGAATTTGATAATTTGTCACACGTTTCATATCAACACTGTTCCTCCAGGTCCCTAGGATGTGCAAGCGAAAACTTACGCCCTATTCTGGCTACCCGGATATTAAAGCACTAGAGGATTTAGAATCTGATCACATCGATCTGTTGACTGATAAGTCGGACATGACTGTGAAAAGAGAGGACAATTTTGCTAAGAAAAGCAAATCAAAGAGGAGACGGACGAAGAGTAAAAGTTTGAGTAAGTTGAAAACACACTGCCAACACTCGTCTAATTTTTGATTTTATGTGTCATCAGTATGTTTGTTATCGATAAACGTGTTTGTCATATCAGGTGAGGATCACGATGATCAAGGATCAGGTGCCCGTAGAAAACGAGAGCACATGACTTCGGTGTCCTCTGAGACAGGCTTTAGTCTTGAATTGGAGGAAGTTGAGGAAGGCACAGAGAGTCCAACCAGCCCCGTAGAATCTCCCAGGATTAAGGTACATATTTGCTAAATTACATGCACTGTGCATATACCGGCACATGACATTTATGTGCGTAATGATATGCTAATTACACGCTAATAGCTGTTGCGGAATATTTTACAACGTAGTAAGAAATGATATACATACATTACTCAAGCCTAAATAAAGACAAATCCCACCTGTATTGTTTTCAGGATGAGGATGAAAGTAAACCTCGAATCGTTGAAACACTAAAACAAAAGAAGTGGGTCTATAAAAAATTGAGCTTCCCCGATCCAACAATGCCATCCAGAGAGCAGGAAAGGAAAACCGCTATCGAGAGAAATAGAGCCGATGGTGTTGTAGAAACAAATAAGGAAAGTCCCATTCATAATCATGCTGCTGATGATATTGTTGTAAGAGAAGCCATGTCTCCACCAACTGGTGGTTTGCGCGCAATAATGGCGCAAGAGGCATCGCAACGTGCTAGCTCTAAATCAACCACCAGGTAAAAACGACACTTTATAAACTATTTGTGGCCTAATTGACTACTTCAGCATGAGACTTGCACCCCGGTAAATGATTGTTTTTGCAGTGGCGCGGGGAGCTCGAAGAAGCCAGGAAAATTATCTCAGAAGGAGAGGAAGAAGATGTTGCTGAAACAGCAAGAAACAGACGACACCATGGCCGAACCTACTGCTGATACTCCATGTGGTACAGGGGCCATACCAAAGGCTGCATGGGGAGTTGCGAGTAACCCATGGTCAGTTTTACCCCCTGTCCACAAATAACTGCTGCACATGCACCAATAATCAATGTGATTGTTGACAGTATGTATTTGCAATTTTATTCACGTCTATGTTTCTTCTGCAGGAGTTCTCCAGCCAGTCCTGGTCAAAATATTCAATCTTTCCGAGATCTCGTGATCAGCGAAGAAAGCGCCACCGCAAGTAAAGGAAACGGAATTCAGATGAATCCTCCAGCAAGACAACATCCGCCTGTAACTCGTCCTGCAAAGCATGGGAAACCAGAACCAAGAACACCAGGCTCAGGAGACGCCTCCTTTAGGTGCGAAATTCATCTCGTTACTATATGAATAACATCTAATGACTCCATGTGACATTGTTGGTAAGATCTATCACGCTCCAATTTTAACAGTTGGGGCCTATCTGCTCGGGGAAGCAAAACGACCCACACTAAGTCCGAGACCGAGATGCCGCCACAGAGCCCGTCAAGTCCGACGGAGAACCCATGGGGTCCAGTGTCTCCAGCACCCATCACACCTGTCGTGCTCACTCAGAGTCAATCGTTCAGTGAGATTATCAGAGAGGAGCAGCAGCAGAATGAAACGCTCGCTAGAACCACCAATAAACCACTCGCTTTAATTCAGGTACATAAAGACGCAAATGTTGATGCTTTTTTGTTGGATTATTTCACGTTTAAGGCCTATTTTTACCACTATATTTCAATCGCAGATCGAGGAGCAGGCGATAGCTGAACTCATAGAGCACTACCAAGCTATTGACTGTTTAGATGAGCATATCACAGTACAGAGGGTTCCTACAACGCTTGCCACTCCCACCTGGGCAGCAACTCAGAGGCAGCAGCCATGAGTAGTATCCATGAGGCAGTGGTGAGCAGTAATGACTTACAATAGTAACAAGTGCATTAGAAAATTTTCAGAAGTCAAAGTTTAGACGAACTTTATAAATTGAATACGTGAGGTGTAATTATTGTTTTATTCAGTGTATATAACTGCTGCTGTGGATTTTGTATGGCTGTTCTTTCATAACTTCTAAAAGGTGCATTGTTTACTATGTGGAAATTTGTTCATCCCGAATTATTGGTTCAATGGTTTATCTGGACACATGTACATTTCACATTTATGTGTACTACTAAGCATGGTCACTTTTAAGTTTTTTCCCTAGACCCATGGTGCTGAATGTCATATTATATCACCTTCCGGATAAGTGATGTTTGCATATTTTTTTAATTAGCTATTTGTTATTAAACAAATCATGTATACATGGCTCACTGACTTAAACAAATGGTAGAAATACCCTAGTGGTAATTGTTTAAACTCCTTCAAGTGTTTATCCATAGAGCTAGGGATACTTTTGAATTACCCGTGGTGTATACAGTTAAGATTATACATTGTTAAACTATAGCTTGTGGTAAGCTATCGCCTCAATCGTCTTCTCATTCTTTTAAGAAGGTTCAATAGCGACAATGACTAAATAATCATATTAAATCATAGAATTTGCGAAGGTGTCAATATAACCAATGTTCCAGGAGTTTTTATTTTATTTAAAAATGTATGTCACGTCCCTTGACTTGCAAGTAAACATGTACATGCATAATACATTGGGCATTGGACTTTAATACACCTCTACTCACATACGCTAGCAGGAAAACCTGATCTCATGTTAATGGGGAGCTTTGTTAACAGCCAACACTTTATTTGTTGGACTTGTGTATATAAATGTATTTAAATAAGTGGCTGGCAATTGAGACGATCGCCATATATTTTAAGTACGAAATACCATAAATAAAATAAAACTACTACACTGCTTGTCTATTTTTATTTATTGAAAACGTCTACATGGGCTCACGTCGCCCAACGATTCACAATCGTCCCACAACTGAGTCGCAATAGTACAATATATTTACACGTGAGTAGGGTAAATCTCACTTCGAAGTATAATATGAATCTTTTTCTTGAAGATTAATATAACTTACGAGACTCATCGCGTGAGAGTTAAACACCAAAAATGGCACTATGTGGACAAAATGGGAGTATTTACTCGAGTTCAGAGTTCACGATAGTCTAGAATCAGCTTAGGCAAATATCTACAAGCATGTATACGATCATTAATTGATTTACAGTTCATCACAGAGTAAATTGATATATTAATTGATTTACGCGTATATTACATAGCAGAATAGATTTGTTTATCACACACAAAATAATTTGATACCGTTTTAAGTCTGTCGGTGGTCAGTGAACTATGCTTGTGTATGTAACGCCTTTATATCACAAGAGACTAGATACTGCAACTCTAATAGATCATTTATCACAGCAATATTAACGCATTAACATGTTTCAATAATGGATGCAATGAATAGATAGGTAGATTAAACGCCAGAAAAGCAGCGGAAGTTGTGCTTTGTACGTTAAGATTTACAGTTAATTATAAACCGGTAATTATAACTCGCCGTCATAACGCTCGGTCTCTTACAGACCACTAAACCACAATTCAATTTGGACTGAATGATTTGAAAATGAATCATATTTCTGCACACATGATATCTTTTAATCTCTGGCTTTATTTATGATTTTTCTCAAATTCCTCACTTTTGATATCGTTCGACTGAGGTATAATGTCCTGAAATGTAAAACTCCTATCTTGGCTTAGACGGCCGCCGCGCCTTCGTATCTCGCGCATACAGGAGATCTCACCGCTGGACTCGGGGATCTGTTCCCAACGAATGGGACGTCAGAAATGTTAGGTATCGGTGATCTGACTGGGCTCATCATTGGAGTTCTCATCCTGGGAGATGCAGGCTTAGGAGTCAGTTTGGTCAATGGGCTAGTCTTTGCCCCTGGGCTACCATCCTAAGAAAGACAATTTATAAATTCATATGCATGTGAAAAAATATATTAACCTGGCACTTGATCAATCAAATAGAATCAATGGTATTTGTGAACTACCTCTAGCATTTTGGATCCAGGTGCATTGGCTCCGGATCTGCGTCCTGATCCTGAGGTGATACGTGGAGATAGAGCGCTAAGTGCGGGCAGAGTACTTCTTCCCTGCAACACAGAATTATATAAAATGTCTGGGCTGTATGACTTCACCTGTCAGTGTATCTACCTGGTCCTTGTAGCACATAACTTGCGGCATCCTAATCTAATACATGTATGTATAACAGGCGGACATAAAATGAAAAAGGAACGATAAAAAGGCTTCAATCAAATTTATAATCCACATACTACATGTAGGTATATGCCTTTTTGTCACAAGTTTACGTAAGGTAAAATGCGCACCTTATCTACTCTTACTCTGTTTTTCGTGCTTCCACTCAAGACTTGGTTGGCTGCATCAGATTGATGATGAAGTTTATCTAATGCATAATCTGTGCGAGCTGTGGTAACTTTAGCGCAATTTCCTGGAAACAGACATACAAAATTATAGCATCATCATTATAAAGATATGTCTTTAGATATTTAAATATGAAAAAATGGGTTTACTTTTTTTAGATAGGGGTATGTATATTTATCTCAGTTTGATTGCTATATATTACGTATGATAAGCTGATTTTTCAGGAAATTTTCCTGAAATTGAAATGCAGAATTCCATATTGTACTTTAAAGCAAATGTAGTGCAGGTACCTGGTATCCGCTTTGGCAAATCCCATGTGCCAACAAAGTCTCCCCATGGGTTTTTGGCTGAGCGAGGAATACCAGGCAGAATATGTCCTCTGCCGTTTCCTATGATCTGGGTGAAACCATCCATATTTCTGGGGCGCTGTAGAATAATCACATATAAGAATTATTGAATCGTGAAATTTAGCTTTTGTTCAAATCCCAGTAGCAATACAGTGGACGGTAAGCATATATCAAATGTCAGGTTAACATTGATCGTCTAGCTCATGATTTCTAATTCGGTTTAGTATTGCGGTTAATATCAGTACACTCTTTCAGTAGTGGGTCCTGCATATATACATTCTGAAACTACGTGATAGGCGAAACAGCAGGTTTAATGCAAATTGTGAATTAAATCGACAATTCTCGTGGCATTCAGTGAAACCACAGGTCAATTGTGCGTGAATGAGTGATACAAAAACGTTATCATGCTTAATAGTATGAATTTTGGAACACATTTCTTGGAATAAACTACCGGTAGTGAATATTCATTAGAAAGGTTTTCAAAGGAATTGTATCAAAGGTATCTCCACTATACATGAATTACATGCACGTTGTATTTGTAACATCTAATTCTTACTCTTTTTACGACCTCGGTGCTGATAACATATACGAGGACAGACTAGTCATGAAGAAATAATCAACCATACGAAAATGTTGGCTAGCATTTTAAGCGACATCCTAAATCAGGCATGCTGTTTTAGTAATTTTTAGACTTGTGACATCCGCCTTTCATGTTCTCTCTGAAATCCCTATATCGTTTATAATATGTACAAAACAATTTCATGCATTGTGGATCTCACATTGTAATATACACGCGTAACACAGTCTGCACATATGCGCGCTAATTCATTAATAAAAGGTGACTAATGTGAAAGAACGCCAGGTACATGTGATATACACATAATAGAAAATGAAATAATACAGCACCGCACGCTAGAAATTAAATTTACCTGTCCGCAAATTGCGCTTTGCATAGAATACCAGGTGCGCTGTTTGAGTGGGAAATAATTGGTGTTTATTTTTTAAGCACAAAATGATTCATGTATCTGCCTTCATTGTTATAGTAAATAATAGTTTTTTTATTAAGGGCAAATGATAAAGAGCTTAAACACCATCTTGAAAGATCTTGAACACCTAAGTGGCAAAATATGATGTGCTCACCTCTCTATGGACCATTGGGACCTCCCAGTTTCCCAACTTATTGGGTAAGAACGCATTTTCATACTGAAAAAAGTAAGTGGTGGATTATCTTATTGAATAAAACTGATCAAATCTTGCAGAAGAGTGGATTAACGTACCCCCGGACCGTCCCTTTCGTACAAGACCTGCATTAGTGAAAATACAAATTTCCAAGCAAACTGTACCTCTTTTTGTGAGCATCTTGTCATATACAGCTTCATACATTGTCATTGAAAACGAAATTGAATATAAAAGATGAACTGTACTATTATAAAGCTATGATGCGCCAAGGCGGCTGACAGCTATATGACAGTTCGCAGAGACGTCTTCACTGGTGAAAGTAGCCACCTTTAACGAGCGAATATGTGAATCAAATAAAGGTACAGTACCTGATTTGCACTGAAACTTGTAGCCATGGTTTTGACCTATTGGGCAGTGCAATTGGTGACCGTGGTTATGCTGTCTATAATGAAATATTAGACAACTACGATGAGCTAGAAACACCGTGTCCTCAAAAGCTAAACCGGAAGGTAAACAACTACATTGCCAAGGAGATCCAGTCTCGGCGAAGATCTCGCATGGTAAAAGGTCAAACGTGAGGCCAAACGAGAGGTCATTGGTCCGCATTGAAAACACGCCTCGAAATTTGCATCGTATTTTCCTTCACCTCATCGTCCAAGATGACTTTTTTCCATTTCGGAAACTGCGTGGCGTTAGCCTATATTCCATACGTCATAGTATATAGATGTTCGGGCCTGTAAGTACTCTTATTTACTCAGAATATACCCGTTAATCATGCCGGTACTGGCGCTCCTATTAGCATCTGCCAGGCCCATGCATGTATATGCGATAAACTATCACATTTGTCGTAGACGTGTATTCATTTAGGATAGTTCTGATGAAATTTATCTTACCTGTCATAATTTGTACATCCTAGACTTAAAATTAGACTTTGTTTCACACATCCTATGATCACATTTCACCCGTCAAATTTCAACACCGTAAACCCCTTGATTGTGCCATTCTGTCAAAATATTATATTTGTAACCCTTCTCGTATATCGTTTCCTCAGAGCTGAGTATAGTGCCTTTTGGAAATGTGTGCAAGCAGGTGCTGCCTATCTAGTCACCCAACTGATCAAAATGCTTATTCTGGCAACATTCTTCCCATCATTTGAGGTAGCAGATGGGCAATTTGATGTCATGGGGGTAAGTTTAATGTTATATTCTTATCTTTTCTTAATCTATCCGAATTTAGAGGGCTTATCTACATAATTCAATGATAACTTTTTCTCAATTACTGTCTCGACACGTACATTTACCTTTGTTGATGAGTTTTCTCGTTCTACTTTCCGCTGTTTTCATAGGAATTATTAAAATCAACAATGGACATGGCTGACTTGATAGGACTTCATTATGTTATGTCTAAAGTAGCTGGAAAAGGACAGCTTAAATTCATGATCGCCGGAATGGGATGGGCGACTGCCGAATTGGCCATGACCAGGTACAAACAGTCAAATATTATACTGCCAACATTTATAATTGTGATTTCTGGCGTACAAGTACTAGTTGATACTATGGGATATTTTTCAGGTTTTTCCCATTATGGGTTGGGGCCAGAGGTATCGAATTCGATTGGAAATACATTCAAATGAGCTTTGAGTCAAATATCAGTTTGGTGAGTTCTAAGTACATTATGTTACTTGCTCAACAACAAATATAAAAGCTCTGCATATTGTAAAAGTTATATTCGTGATTTGTAAACATGAAATTATCCTTCCAGGTTCAGCACATTTCCACTGCTACTCTAGTCTGGCTGTATGGTCGCACCGATTTACATAAATCTCTTATCCCAGTAGTTGTAACTCTCTTGGCTCTAAGCTGTTACAGACCATTGATAGTCGAGTAAGTATTTTATACCCACATATTTCTTATTTAGTAATTCCCGCACAATGTAAATATGATTAACCACAGGACACGTTTCAAGAAAGTAGTGTATAATTTTCGGAGACATTTCACCAATCTCAAATTTTGAGTTTTCTATATACCATACAATTGTTGTTTTTGTCAAGCGTGAACTGATTCGGAATGAATTATGTTGCAAGTGCCTTAACGTATGTTTTACAATCTGCACATATCCCTGACAGGATACTGATCCACGCCGTCGGATTTGGATCATGGACGCTGTTATTAGCGAAAGCCTCCTTCACCGCTTGTGTTGGAATGATCGCTCTTCAGCTTTATTTAGGATTATCAGCGGGAAAAGAGACAAACTCTTACTACTAGAGCAGCTACCAAGACTCTTACTTGTCAGAAACTAACTAAATCTCTTGATACTTTTCGTTTGAAAACCCCATACTGTTTTGAACAGTTTTAGCTTTTAGGAAAGTAATTTATATTTAAATACCCGATACGACAAAGCGTGTACGTAAGAATATGGAATGTGAAGGAAATGCAAGGAACAAATCCTCAGAATTTCAGGTGTTCTACCCTGTTACTTAATTTATGTTCAGCTGTAAGATGTGTTCTAGCTTTTCTACATCGATTTTCTAGTATAAAACATTTACGTTTGGGTTATCTTTGAGTGCCCAACAGTTTAAGACCGTTGTTGGTCCGAAATTGTACAATAATGTAGGGTCGAACTTTTAAAACTACAATATAAACTCAATTTAAGTACTACGTGGACACTAGTATTGTGTTTGTGAGATGCGCAGTTTACAGTATGTAATTAGCTCGTATTAATTGTTTTCATACTCCCTGTTTACTTTTTAAAACTTTATTATTTTGTCGCATAATTGGATGTGTGATTGGATGCAAAGGTACATGGAAATAAAACTGGGTAATTGATAGTACAAGGTACTCTGTTTGATTAAAAAGTGTATTAAATTCAGCGCTATTGATATTATTAATAACCATTATCGATCAGAAGGAAGGCACAAATTTTGGTACACACATTTATTCTTCCGCATGCAGATCAATTTTGTAGCACAAAGTACAATGCCGTTGTCGTCTAAATTTACTTCGAAGTAGGGAATATTTCGAGATCTTCCCAAAAAGGAACAAATTACAAATATACAACTAAGTAGCGGACAACTCGGTTACCATTATTACCGAATTAAACTACATGTAGTATGCAACTAACAAATACAAAGTATTGACAACATGTAAATTTTACTATTATTCACATAAAATTTTGGTGAACAATGAACAACAATGTATGTGTGTAGCTCACAATAAATTGTCTAATCCCAACAGTAATTATACTCATACAGACTAAAATTCCCTAGTTCTGGCGCCTTAATAAACAATTGGTATACTATATAAAATACTCACAACTGGCCCAAGCATTTCTGATACACATGTATATGATAAAACTGCAAAGCATAAAATCACGCTAATAGAGGTCGACGGGCAAATGTCGAGATAATCACAGAAAATGACGAAACGAGTCATGAGTGTACCGTAGGCATCTGCATGTGAGTGTAACTAGGGTATACATGTATCTATTGAAGACAATATTTTCGGTGCGTCTACCAGAATGTTAAAGGCGTGTTTTAAGTCGAAGACCCCTCCATACTGATATACGGGGCTGGTAATAAAACGTCCTATGAGAGGGCACAACCAATTGAATTAAGGCAATTTGATATCAATACTGAGTAAAAGACTATACCATATACATGCATTACCGGTATGCTTTGCAGTGAAATAAGAGGACTAGATTTATCGTTTATGTAATCATGAAAAATATCATATTCATACAGTCCACACATTTACTTTCTCGGCAATAACGCACCAGTTGGCATGATCATAATACGAATCAATAATATGTAAGCACTCAACATTTTTCTTAATAATATCAACGAGCTCCTCTTCCCTGAACACATGATAAAATCGCTTTGAGGAATCTTTACTAGCCTCGCTGGGCTCTTCCTCGTCAGTTTTGGCTTCTCCAACACTAGATTCTTTGTTCAATTCATCTGGACTTGTTTCTTTAGTATCAGAAACTTGGCACGTTTTAGAGAAGTTTTTCACATCTGAACCTTTGTCAAGAACTTCTTGTTCTCCACTGCTGCTCCCGCTCATAGTCGGCGGCTTGCCACAAAAGTTACAGACATTACCAAAGTCTTCGATATCACTGGTGTCGGTGTCCGAACTCAGACTAGAAATACTCGAGGTATCGGATAATAATCGCGGCCGTCGACGTAGCGAGCTTCTACTGACGGTAGGTGTGACCTTACCCGATGTGCCTCCGTGTTTTTTATGGAGGGAACTGTTAGCGGTGGAGGCGCCGTTTGCAGAGAACGACCCCATGTTATCCACTTGGGACTGAATGGAGCGTATCGCCTGTTTAGTGTTCTTCATCCACTCATCTTCATTCTCACTTTCAGGCACACTGTGGCTCTTCGGGTTGATAAAACATTCTCGACGCCGTAATGTATCCAGACCATTTGTTGAGCCTTTGTTTTTTGAGCAATCACTCGGGCGTGATGAAGTGTTTAAAATGGGCGAGGGGCCGACTGTGTCAGTTTGCTTGTTGTGTGCTAAAATTGAGCTCACCTTTGTAGGTACATAGTTGTCATTTAACCTTTTCGAATGACATCTGCACTCATCCTGATTTTCAGAGAACACTTCACGTGGTTCGACGTCCACCGAACATGAATTCCCGTTGGCATTTGTATCATTCGATTGATTTGCCAAATCGTTGAGATCATCGTCGTTATTCCCTTCCGAAGGACACCTCTTTTTGGGTTTCAGACTCAAACCGGAAAAGCCACCGTTCTCACTGTGCACATCCAACGAGGTTTGCCTATGTAGTATGTTCGGTCGACTGCTCATGGGAAACTCTCGGATGGCAAATCCATCAACTTCTGAGACGGAGTGTGAGTGTTCAAGCAGGGGTCTAGGTATTTTATACACGTCGTCTTGTTCGTTCATCATCGCCTCCATCAGCTCGCGATAACTATTTTTCTTGCTTAGTGACGGCTTGACGGATTCATGGCGCTCCTCGTCGACGGATTTGCTTCCTATCAATTTTCTTAGTTTAGATCGAATTGCGTTGGAAAAGGTCTGTTCCTCTTTTTTGTCTAATGCCGGTTCTTCTGCATAAATACTTGGCTTGGCGTGGATATCATTAGTTTCCGTTGACGCACCATTTTTCTTCCTTTGGAAATTTGTGATTTGTGGCTCGTCTGGAGATGGCGTAGAACTTTCTTTACCTGATATGTTGTGTTTGCCATGATCATATGCGCCATTGGTCTTGTCTAAGGAGTAAACACGTGAAGGCCTAAACATACATTTCTACCAATAAGTGTTATGTGCAATTGAATTTCTCGTCAATGAAACACTGCTATTTAAATGAAAGAACAAATTTTCCTTACCTCTGTTTGGAGTTTTCGCCTTAAAATGCCATGGGACTAAAACATCCTGAGATTTAAACTGAAAATATAAATCAAACTCATAAGATTCAAGAAGACCGTCTCTATACTGATAAACTACTTGCTACTAATTCGAGGATTCCCAGTTAAAAGTTGTCTCGAAGAGTTGTGAAACAATTCTGTACTATGTCACGTCCGTGGGAATTGCGAACGTCCTACCTTTCTATGTTTCTGCTCCATAGCCCAGACACAGATCATAATTTTACCACCTGGACGGAGTATCCTAGCGATCTCTTGGATCGCCTGACATCTTCTACTGGCGGTGGTAAAATGATGAATAACAGCGATAGAAATAACCGCATCAAAACACGAATCCCTGAAAGGAAAAAATAATAATCTGTAGTCTCATTATCATCGTACAAAGATTGGTATCTATTTGTCATAAGTATAGGGAGTATTTGATTTTTGCAGCCAAACACATTTCAGAAATGCGGCTGATGGTGAGAGAGACAGGTAAGAGGCTATTCACGGGGCGTATAAGATGTTCGTCTCCATCGAAAATATCCTTTGGTAAAGGAGACCCTTGTATTTACTCTTTACCACAACGAAGACTAGAAAATCTGTGATTATGTCAGTCGTGCAACGCACTCAAGAGATAAAAGTAACATTATTCAAATACCATCCATAAACATGCACATGCACATTCACAATAGTACTAACTTGGGCCATGAGTATCTTAAAATTCTGGCTCATGGGTAATTAATTGAAAATCACAATCAACACCTTAATCAACAAAATAAACTGCGACAGTAAATATAAATACTGAAGAACAATTCGTAATCCACTTAATAACGCATCTTTTCTGTCTATTAAGAGAGAAGGAACGAAGATCATGTAACAACTACCTGTAAGGCAGACATAGATTATCTGCTACCATGACCTCGTGTGAATTCTGCCCGGCGATATCCACTAATCTGCTGCATTGATCCGAGCCAAATTTCAGCACTCTCTTGTTGATATGCAAGTATTTCCCGTTTCCACAACCTGTGAACATAGAATATGCGAATTAGGCCTATTATACAGATGGTCCAATCAGATATCGCTAATCTCATGCGCAATTCCAGCTTTGGATTACGACGAAACAGAGCATAATAATGATTTATTCCACAAATTAACATATCATAGTCGCGAATTATTGACATTATATCAAGCATGAGTTAATTCACTGGGCAAACTCGGGCGGCGGTAAATACACGATTTCTTACCGACATCGGCGACCAGAGACCCCGGCTCGAGGTCCAGGATGAACTGTTTAACTTTAGGCCAAGCCTTGAACCGGACATCTTTAAAGTGGTGGGCCATCTGATGATATACTTTATGCACGTGCTGTTTCTCCAGCGATTCACACAGCGTCTCATAAGACTCCTTGGATGTCTCATCACCCCCGCCTTCCTTCTGAGCTGGAGACCCATTATCCGGCTGTTTCGGCGGAAGGCTTTCATTGTCCGGCTTGTGTCCATTGTACCCGCTCACCGAGGTGGATACACCTAACAAAATATGTAACGATTTATCGAGAGAAGCCATCACACAACTACAGTTACTGTAAAAATGGCATCAACATATTAACGCGGTACATACATTGTATATAAATGGTAACAAAATATATAATGCGGTACTCACATATATACATGATTGTAACAAAATATATAATGCGGTACTAACATATATACATGTAAGAAATTTTTTATCACGGTTAATTTTTTTTGTTTACTGCAGTGGAAAATCAAATCAGAGATGGCGTAAGAGATAATAAAGATTATTTAAGATAATGCGCATATCTGACAGAATTACAGAGTGACAAAAGCAGCATTGTAAGGTCACCTGCAAGCTGCGCGTCTCCATATGGGTGGTGTTTACTGCCTTGCCCGTTTGTAACCTGGTTCGGACTGTGGTATTTGGTCCCATTATCTTTACTCGTGGGCGCCTTTCCTGTATCTAGACCTGACTGTCTGCTTCCTGAAGTCTCCCTCGTCATAATCCAGTACTCAGAAAAGGACGAACCCACCTCCTCCCCACCACAACACCCTCGGTTATGCTGCTCCTGAAAATAATAAGACTTGCTGTACAGACTCTGTGTGTGTGGAGTTTCGGCGTATAGAGATACATGCACTGTTCTTATTTTTGGGAATTAATAATGGTATGTAATACTCAATCATGCCTAATCGGATGTGGGGCAATTCAGAATCTCCATGATGGCGTAGCTTACTGAGATTAATGACGTGCCCAACGTCATTTCAAAAATTCAAGTATTCAAGCAGCGAAAAGGAGGATAAAAATGGGCACCTTGTCCCAGAAATTAATATTCAATCACCCCGATTGACTCCGGGAATCGCGGGATAGAAGCATAATGCCTCAAGTTATTCCAATCCTGTGAACTAATGTTTAGAAATCTGAATAAAGAGTAAACCCGCTGTTGATTGCGCTGGTGATTCGTTTATCTCGTTTGTTTCAGAATGAACTGTTATTGATAAGAAAACTGACTAGCTGAGTGATTAACGTTCCGCAGAAGTTCAGTCGGTCGCGAGCTGTAACTGTCACATCCAACGTCACGAAGTCAGACTGCTGGAAAATCATTTAAAGGTCGGCTCACCAATACTAGCAACAATACACCGGTATGTTGAACAAGGAGACGTTTGAACATATGAGAACGTAACGCATGATACATGTACCAAGAGATACAATAATCTAAAATACACACGGTTGTGAAAAATCATACATCAATGCTACATGTTTGGACTGACTAAAAATCCACTGATAAAGTGGTACACCTTCAAAGTCACGTCACAAAGAGAAATAGGTTTTTTTCGTGGAAGTGTTGTTGAGGTAGTGAATGAGTAGATACTGATTTATCTTCATACTACACTCAAAAATCTACCACGTCTATTTGTCACTTTGATTATTTTCCTAGTTAAAAGCGCACACCAGGGAAAATGCGTTATTTACATGTAAACTCACAATAGCGTGTCATGATTATCCCAGAGGAGGTTTTATAACAAAATGAGAACCACCACCAAGTTGACGATGAAACCATGAACGTCAAATTTGTCACATACGACAATGAGGCCGCATTAGAAAAATTACACCCTTTCATAACCATGAATTGAAGATACATTTGCAGATAAAGCCTCAGGGATACATTACACGTCCTTATTTAATTAAATATTAAATGAACGCTGATGCATGACATACGACACGAACCAGCTCAACCGCCTGTTCTCGATGCCTCCCACACTAAACTCAAATTACCGGACTATCATCCTCCATGGACAAACAAAAATGCCATTAGCTGCTCGCGATTGCTGGCAGTAGGCGCGGGTAGAATTTAGAATACAGGTGATTATTGTAGAATTGTGATATCACATTAAGATGACACTACTAGTTAGTTTGAATGCTTGCCCTTGATGAGGCCTGTTATCACTGCAGAAGCTCGTTGATATACATGTATAATGTTATCTAATTTGCCAGGAAGAAAGTCACCGACAAGACAAGCTGACGTTGATACCAGCACCGAGTATACCAGTGTTGTTTATTTATCTACCGGGGATTAAGATTATCAAAAAATAAAACACTCCTGATTATGCGATTCATATTCATAAAAAAAAAAAATATATATTAATAATGGGTGTAATAACCCGCATGTGTAATTCTGTGATGAACTCATATCTGTCCATTAGTATCAACATGCATATGAAGAGATGCGATTGTTATTGCGGCGATTACACCACGCCCGCATTCTACTTATGGACGCATGGAGGGTCGCGAGCAAACCCAAGGCTCCTTCCTGTATAAACTAACCACGCCCGGAAGCCAGCAAAGCCGGGAACTAGATAATACTAAGCCAAGATGGATGTGGAGTGAGGAAATGTCAAGACCGGGAGCGTTCGAAATGTTAAATACCCCGGCAGCTTAGCCTGCTAATCCCGAGGGTACTGTAGAAGTGTGCGGGATGACCTGTGCGTCCCATCCCTGATTTTCAGGCATTGAACAACACAGGTGGTAGGTAGGTAATCATGACACATTGAGCCGATTTCTCATTGTTGTAGAGTGATCAAGAGCTTTCGGTTGAATGTGAAAA